>KV751335.1:3010844-3020945 GCA_001698575.1 Mola mola
CACCATCGCCACGGCCTCCTCAGCATCCAGCACAGAGTGGAGGAGCCCCTGAAAGATTATTCCTCCTGACCTCAGATCTGTTGCATGTCCCAGTGGAAGATCATTTTTATAAATCACAGGGATGAATTACACTCAGTGGTTACACTGAGCGTGTGTGCGTCTGACTGGATGTTTGCCATATAGATGTGTGCGTGTGCAGATATGCTGCGTTTTGTCTGCCTGGGTGTTGGAGAGAGCTACTCTTTGAGTGAGAGATGGTCTCAGGGTTTATATTAGGCCGCGAAACTTTGAAGGTGATTAGATGAGTTGTGTTTGTAGTGCAGCTACACCCCACGTGGTTTCGCCCTGCGTTCTGCTTCTGCCTTACTGATCACAGTGCAGCGAGTCGCGGCTCCATATTTTATTGACATGGCTTCTCACTATAGGCAGATAGGTCAACATACTTTCTTCTTACATTTCCCTTTAAACTCACAGTTTTAAGTATCACTCACCTTCATTTGCTCTTCTTCTGAAATGTCTCGTTAAGCTGTTCGACATTCCTACAGAAATGTGATATTTAGTGTTTTGTTTTTTTTCTTTTTTCAATTCAACAGATATTGAAAGAACACGTTGTGCTGACCTCTTTGTGTCTAGGTGGAGCTTACACAAACCCGGGAAATGACTTGTCTTGAATTTACCGGCTTTGCTGACTGCAAAGATGTGCCGGACTTGAGTTACCACAGGACTTTTGAATACATGCAAACCTACTGTAAGAGTAATAATTAATGCAGTTCTCTTTGAGTAAAGCGGATGTGATTGGCTAAGAGACTGCAGCGGCACGGTGTAGGGGCAGGCACAGGTGGCACATCTGTTCCTGAGAAATTCTCAAAGGTTTGTACGACGGAGGTGTTGGTATGCGCTGATTAGCACAGGGCTGTCTTTACCCAACTGCTGGGTTTTCCTACAGGGCTTCCATAAACTGTTTACTAAGGAGCCTGTTGCCATGGTTTTCAGCCATGTTCCAATCAGTCTTTTTATTTATTTATTTATTTTTTTGACCACTCAGCTTTATTTATTCCACAAATAAAAGCCAATGCCTTCTGCATCAACCAACTGTTGTTCCCCCTCAGACCAATTGTTCTAAATTGTGTCTATTCCGAATCTCATTTATTTGCGCAATGGTGGTCTTGGATAATGATTTGAGCCTGACTGGACGAGCTTTGGTGAGAGTCTTTACAAGCTGACACCTTTGGCTGAGGGGTGGTTTTGAAGCAAAGGCTTTGATGAGCAAAGAGAGCACTGTCCTATAACAACCTAATAAGACTGTGCCCGAGGTTCTAGTTAGGAACACATGCTAGCTGCACTTTATTGATCCCACTTGAAAACAACAGCGGCACATTTCCGAGGAACCTGATCAAGATAAGCGACACAAGACAACCAAAACTGCCTTTGCTCTGGTCCCTGCGTGTTCTTTCTCTTTCATCCCGTGTCTTCCTCTTCCTCTGCGTGTGTTGATAATGATGTAAAATGTTTTCATGGCTCAAACAAAGCTAAAGCAGTACAAATGTGAAGCAGCGCGCAGAGGTCAGGTTGCACCTGAAGGAGTGGACTAATGCTCAGTGTGTCACAAAGGTCCGGATTTGAACTCCTATAGGCCGCAGCCTGCATCTTTAGTGTTTAATAGTCTTGTAAGCTGTTTATTTCGACCCTTTGCACCTCTCTTAACAGGAAGCCATATCCAGCAATTGGATTACGGCTAATTAAATACGACACTCTGTAGTGTCAACAGAGAGAGGTGTCACACACCCCTACCCCCAGTCGTTGTCATACCACTCCTCCACAGGAGCAGACTAACTCAAAATCTGTCTTCTTTAAACTAGAGGATCACAATATAGTTATTTTTCATTCTTTTTTAGCCGTTACAGAAAGTAAAAACAAAGTCTACCATGTAGAAGGGCCATGCAATTATCCTACAGGAACATTTGGGGGAATGAAGAAACCATCCTACCAAAAAGCAGGATATACAACTAGTCAAAAACAAGAAATAGTGTAAGGCCTGTGACGATTGTGTACTAACTTATTTAAGTGTCTCTCTTTTAAACTTGATGACTTCATCATCCTTAAAATCTATTTGCCAGTCATAGCTTGGAAGGTGATAAAACTTAGGGAAAAATGTTTACTCAGGTGTCAGCTGATTGGGGGGGTCAAACAAACCATTGCAAAGTAATTTTATGCCGGAATGAACGCCGGTTGTACCCTTTCCCGTTGACAAAGACAGATCAGTATAAAAACAGTAGTTTTGGCTAGTGTTACAATTAGTGTTAAGTTAGCCTTGTTTGTTATGCTTCTGCTCTTTATGCAAACTTAGCTCATTAAATTATCACACAAACAGAAGAATCGTATCGACTGTTTAATTCTTGGCCAAAAAGGGAGTAGCTTTATTTTGTAAATTGGTGAGTTGTTCATTTTTTCTGACTTTATATGGCCGGATTAATGTCTTGTAGACACCAACTGATTATATGTTGCCTGAGATATGGGAGGTTGGAGTTCTGATGTCGCCCTGACCAATAACATTTCTTTCATAGCTATATTTCAGTCACCAACAGAATCCTGGTGTTTGTTTAGTTTAAACCTACCACCTAGTCTCTGTAGCCTCGACCTTCTAGAGTGCATCTTTTACTGGCCAGTTGTCCGCTCTGCGCTGACACAAGGTGACACGTGACCGTCTTTGGGGTGTAAAGATAATCATTGGACGCTGAGCACCAAAAGGGAGCTATTAGCAAAGTGTTGACTTGCAAAACCTGCTCGATGTATGATGAGAGCATGGAGGAGGTGAGCACCGTCAAAACAACAACAACAAACTTAATATTTAAATTGCAGCATGCAAATGCAGTGAACTGAGACACGCGTTTCACTGGACTCTGAGTGTGTGTTTATGCAACCCGTTCTCATCCCATCTCCTCTGTGTATTTATC
This sequence comes from Mola mola, assembly GCA_001698575.1. NCBI lineage: Eukaryota > Metazoa > Chordata > Actinopteri > Tetraodontiformes > Molidae > Mola > Mola mola. Next base: position 3,013,799 of record KV751335.1, read on the forward strand.
TGCTTAATAAGAGCAGCTGCAGACGTTTGTTTGAACTGTGGTGCCAGCTGTTACAGGCCTTTGACCTACTGTTTGTCTTACATTTGGGTCATTCAAATCAAAAGGTCAAACGCTTTCTGCTATGCAGTTTCTACAGACATCGAGTAATATATTGTAGAAGCATCTTCTGTCAACCAGCTCTCCTACTATGTTCATTTTCTTTCCAATGAAATCCCTGTAGTGCCATTCCACGAGTCTAGCTAATCCACGTGTTCACTGTTTAAGCTTCTGCCTCGAACAACTTTCGAAAAAACCCCCCCAAAAAACAGTGAAGATGTAAAATCCATTTATCCAAGCATCAGTGAGCTCTTATTTTCTGCTGGCCCGTTTGATAGAATTGCACTAGTTGGAGGCTTCAGGAGAGTTATTATCAGCCCCCAAAACGCCCCCAATGGATTCAGAATGGTTCTAGAACTATATAAACACCCGCAAGTGGTCATGGGATTTCACAAACCTCCTCACACACACATACACATACATACACACTTTCTCTCTCTCTCTCTCACAGACAATGCCTTTGAAAGACCCAAGAGAGTTGTCATCAAGTTTTTTTATTTCCATCCTATTTTCACTGTAATGTGTGTGTGTGTGTGTGTGTGTGTGTGTGTGTGTGTGTGTGTGTGTGTTTATATTATTTTATTATCAAAGGCATCTATTTTATGTTATACTGCCCTACATATGGTAGCTCGGCTGCAGACCTATCAAGGGGGGTATTCTAATTAACAGTGCTGCCATTCTCGCTGACACTTACACATATTTTCAACTTCCAGCATCCTCAACTCAAACACATCCACTCAACAGGGAATGCAAAAAACCCACACACTGGGTGGTGTGTTGTCTATGCTGTGAAGGATATCTACAGGCAGGAGTCATTTTGCTGCAAATAGTATAGTAAGGGGGAGTGAGGCAGGCAGTTTGCCATGAAGGGGAAATACACACAGATGGCCCGACAGACTGACAGACAGGATGACAAAAAAATGTACGCTAACGTCAAGACGGGTACAAAGACACATAGCCAGAGGACGTATGCATGCAGATACCTGTGTGCTGCAGGTAACAGCAAATACATATAAAAAGAAGTAAAACACAACATGGTTTTAATTGATCTGGCATCATATATTGATACTTTGCGTTGTTTGCTGATAGCATAATCGGGGTTTGGGGGCACAGCTTGTGCCAAGTCAAGTAAAAAAGCAAAACAACCCCATGTGGGTGTGTTTTGCTTTTCAGCCATTGACACAGCTGAAAGGAGGGAACATCTGACTGGCTACAGATAATCCCTCAATGCATTTGTGAATGGAAGTGTTGGAAGAGTCTCAAAAACCTACACACAAATGCAGTGAGGTTCACAAACCACAAGCAGTTTGTAAATTAGATTCAATAGTATACGTATGTATAAAAGGTCACAACATACATACAGTGTATGTTTTTGATGGAAATTGAGAATTATTTTAAATACATATACTGTATTTGTGGATATCCATTATATATATTTAAAACAATAAATATTTGTGTGTGCATCAGAAATACATTTGTTTTTGTTTTTGAAATTTATATAGACCAAGAAGTATTTCTATATTCATTAAAAAATATTTTTGTGGAGTGAGCCATTTATATATAAATCCCAAAACGCATGTGTGAATCCTTCTATGTGCAGTTTTGATCTAACTCCATAGACATGTATCACATTGGAACGTGTTAGCAGCAAGGACATTTCCATAGATAACGTATAAATATAATTCTTTAAAGGACATGGTTGTGGTTGATCTGTGTTTACCGATAATTTTAAATAAATAAAAGTCCTACCAGAACCATGAAGTGACACGTGTTCATTTAATCAAGTCAGGTTTTTAATGCAGTGATCCCCGGGGCATTGATGGTGGGGGTTTTTAGCATTGCATCCAGAGATTTCTGTAGATTCGTTGAGGCTTTTAGTGAAGTCATTTTGAAATCGCACAACTCTGTCTTGAGTTCTTCCCTCTATTCTTGAGGTAGAGAAGATTTTTACTGAGCGGTGACCCTTATTCATCTTGATTAGATGAATACAAAATTATGATGCTATCAATGCTCACCAATTAACCTGTTCACTTTTACCCAATTCAGAATAAAACCTAAAATAATGATTATGATATTGTTTACAAACCACTGACAAGGAGCAATCTTTAGATTTTTTTTTGCATGGATATAAGGATTATGAATTATTGCCATTCAATAGCGTCTATAAGAAAGTACACATATTGGTTGCATCCATGAAACACATGGGAGTAGATGGGCTCCGGCTCGTGGTGGCTGATGTTGTGTAAGGGTTGAGGGTTGGTGTTGGGCTGGAACCTGCTGTGTCTTTTGTCGCCCCTGCTAATTGAGTGATCCTGTTGACCCTGTCATTGCCGCCTGGTAACACGTCAGCAGGAGTCGGTGTCGCTCCCCTCAGCTTTAAGGCATAACTACACGTCTGACGCCCTGATAGGTGGTGTCTATGGGATGTACTGGGAGATGGATGATAGTCGAAGGCTATACTATACTCAGGGAGTGAGGTCATATGCAGTTCAGTGGCTCAGCACTGACACTGTTAATGTTTCTGACAGACACACAATTGAATGAAATCACAGTTACTTAAGGCACATCAAATAAAATCAGCAAACTACCAAGCTGTGAAATTATGAAATGTGGGTGGATGCATACAAGAAGAGACGGGGGAAATTAATAGCTTTCCTTGTCCTTATTGAGTTCTACTTTCTGTAGGTATACAGGCTTGACAACAAGGATAAATGGATGGAAGGACAGTTTGGACCTTTTTGAAATTATATGCCACAAACAGGTGAGAATAACAGTTGACAGATGCTCACAGGGTGATATCCTGCTCCATCTTGTAAATTTTCATTAAGTGTGCTACAACAGCTGCACTTGTACATCTCACTCAGCGACGGCAGTCATAGCACGCCAAGTCTTCCAAAGAAATTAAAAAAAAAAAAGAAAGGAAAAGAAAAATCGCTCATATTTTAATGCATGCGTTTGGAATGTCTTTCAATGAAGATGTGACACTTTTCAGATAAGTGTTTTTGTGTTAACAAAATGCAAATCTTAATTTTGCTAAGCTAATTATAGCTTTAGGCCGTTGCTAGGCAACATAATGATGGGAGACAGCGGGGAGTCAAGAATCTAACCTTTGGCTGGATAGAGCCAAGAGGTGACATTTGGATTTCCTTCATATCAGCCTTTATTGATTCACGGCATTCTGACTGCTGCTGCGTTGCACTCCACAGTTCAAATGGCGTAATGTGTGCTTCAAAGTGAAGGAAGGCAGTTTAAATTCCGGGAGGAAAACTGAAAGCACTTAATCAATGTCAGGCGCGGTGCTGTTATGAAAATGACAGTGCCTGTAATGTATGGATGTGCATCAGTCATTCGGCACAGTGGAAATGTGCATGATATTTCTTCAACAGTGGCCTCCTATTTCTGCTAAATGGAATAAAACAGTGGGTTATTCAGCAAATGTATATGTAGCAATACGTGCTAATGGATTGAGTTTAAAGGGGTTGTTCAATGTAGCTTTATATCATCGCAGCCATCATAATTTTGGTTTAAATTCTGGAGCATTTTTACATGCAGTAGTAGCTGCCATGTGATTCTTTATGCCAACCCTGTGTTAGATCAATACAGCATTCAGAAATTCTCTCAGTTGGCTGCGAGTTAGCTTCATATTTAGTCAGGCTTGATTGAGGTTATAGTATTTTCAGTCAACTTTCCATATGAGATCCTTAAAGACAAGTATGCTCTGGCAATTTCTTTGGGTGTTTGTCCTCCCTGTCAATGAGGGATAGTATTTGTGCATGTGCGTGTGGGGCTGTGGGGGGCAAAATAGTTTTGAAGCTCAGCGCCAATAATAGTTTTGAAGAATCTGTGAAAAGACTCTTAATCCGTTTTATTTGCTCTGCTACCTCTGAAACCATTTGTCCACACAGAGCTCCCCGACTCCTCACTCCGCCTCGCCATCTCAGGGATTTAGTGTGGTAGAGCAGAGGTGCAAGAGCCCACAGACAGTTAAAAAAAAAAAAAAAGCCATCTGGCCGGGGGGTGAGGTGGGGGTATGGGGAGGTTTAGGGCGGAGGAGTCGTGCTGGGCAATCAAAATGATGGACAGCAGTGAGAAGTGTTTTGCGGGCTCCCATGTACATGCAAAGTAGCCCAACTTGTGAGCTTTCACAGCTCCCTCTGGTTTCCAGGTAAACAGTGACTGGTGGAGGTATGCAGTGGTCTTTCCCCACCTCGCTGTGTGCATGTAGATTTGTTTGTGCGTGGTAATAATGTGTTTTTCTGGCTTCCTTGTGAGAAGAGAGAGAGAGCAGACTTTTAGCGCTTGTGTCCACGTTTGTGGGCTGTGAGTCTGTAATCTGCGAGAAAAGGCAGCCAAGTTTATTTCTGTGGTTTTTCACCCCCTTTTCTTTTTTTTCTCCATTTGCCAGTGGAAGGTGTTTGACCACAGGAGTCAGCAGGGTTAGCAGGTGAAATAAACACCATTCATGTTTCATGAACCATTAAAAAAACAAAAAAAAAAAAAACAAAAAAGAAAAGAAACTTTTCTAGAATTCGACACAGACTCATGTCTGTGAAGTTCTTTGACACTGTGAAATGGGCACACAATTGTTCCTCTTCGCTCTGAGCAAATATTATAATCCCATTCTCTTATGCTTTCCATCTTGCCCTCACTCCCTAATGTTCACCCTGATGGCGGCCCCTTTCCCTGAGTGAAAACCCCTCCGAATGTGTGGAGGCTTCATTTTTCACTCTCCCTTTGGGGCTCTGTTGTCAGAGAGCAGCCCTTAGGAAGTCTTTATTTCTGCCAGGCAGGGCCTCTTGCGTTCCTCCACCCTCTCCCTCCGTTCTCATGGCTGTCCCCCCCACCTGCTGGGATCCTGATCCCAGCCAGGGCAGGGCTGCAGCGGGGGGACAATTACTGCTGCTCCCCAGCTTTGATCATCTGACCACATGGAAGCATAACAGCTGACCACATGTTTCAAGAGACAAGGAGGCGAAGAAGAGGAAGGAGTAAAGAGAGAAAGGAAGAAGAGGTATTATAGGAATAGGGTGAGAGGAAGAAAAAGAAATCCCCTTTTCATTTAAGTTGAGCCCAAAGTTCCATTCCACTTTGAAAGCTTTTAAAGGGAGTAACCCAGAACGGGCAAATCTGTGTTTCACGTTCCTTTGATGGTGATTATTTATTTGGATCAGAGCAACCATACCTATTATGGACTATGTGTGTCTGGTTACAGCTTCCAATAAAGTTCAGTTTCAGTTTGCCACTCTCTCTTTACGCGAGTGCTGACGAGGGAGAGAGAGAGAGAGAGAGAGAGAGAGAGAGAGAGAAGCAATTTGAGGCAGCCCTTGTAAAAAGTGAGTGCTAAGTCTGCTGGTATTGTCGGCCAAATTGTCACGAGGCCAACTGGGCTCGGCTGTCGTGTTCTCAGCGCTGTCTGGCTTTTTTCCCCGTGCAACCTAGGCCACATCCACACCACAGACAAAAAGTAACTGAGGCGAAACAGCTATTAGTGGAAGTAAATGTGAAAATTGATTCCGCTGCACTAAATACCGTCAAAGGACTCCGAAATCATACAATATCAAATAAAAAATGAGGAGCACAGCTGTAAAATTTATGTTGATTTTATTCTACATGCGAGTGGCCTGCATTGTGGAATATCTACTCACAGGATCCAGGCCAAGAGGGTCAGATGGAAACTGACAAGGCTGAGCGAGAGGGGAGGGAGTTTGCTTTGCTCTGGTTGTTAGGGATGGCCTGTTGGAGTGTCCCAATTGTGGAGGAGATCACTTTACCGCATTAAGGGTGCCTCAAAAGAACCTCTTCAATGGCACTTTGGCCCGGCTTGGAGGAACAGGACTTGTTTTGACTGATCTGCCACCTTTTATTGTCACTGCAGCGCCGACCAACAGCTTGCTCTTGCCTCGGCCCCGCAGCCCTCAGGGCATACTGACGAGACTGGAAAGATTGGAATCGGCTTTGAAGATAACACTGGTCAAATAAAGCGCAGCAGCTTTGGAAATATAGTGCAAGGTGTGTTAAAGATAGCAACCAACTTGTTACCGCATCCATGTAAAAAACAAAGTATGCACAAGTTCAGCAAAGCCAAATTTGAATAACCTAAAATTTTAGCATTTCTGATCAAAACTTTGTTTATAATCAGAAATATATTCCTGATGCAGCAGTGTGAGATATGAAAGCAAAATTAAATGTTTGATATAAGTGATCTGTAGCACTTAATGCACTGATAGTGAGTAATAGGTATGATGTACAGGAACATCTGCATTTTTAATGAGGCAAAAAGTGGTCAGAGTTACTAGTTTTTGGCCTTCGATGGCAACTCTTAGCACACAAATTGTGCTGGCATGGACTGAAAAACTCACACACGCACACACATTTCACAGGAGCACCATGTCTGCACGAGAGTAACTTAATTGAATTCTATTAAATTGAAAAAGACAATGAATAAATAATTGGACTCACTGCTGTAATTAATGTAACATGTCAGAGTAAATTTAAAAAATGCCGTGAGCTCAATGGAAAGCATTCCTCGTTACCCAGTTAATGCAGATTTTTATTCTATCTCTTTTTTCATTTTATGATCTTTAGCCAGAACAGACATAAGACGTTGAAGACAAACTACATGCTCTCTACTTTGTGTCAAATCAAACAGGAAAAAGCAAACCAGCAAACACAAGGATCACTCAATGATATGGCCTCATCACATTTGTGCATCCTGCCTTACTTCATAAACATTTTTATCCGGCAGTTAAAAATAATTAACAAGTCAAGCTCTTTTGTCGTCCACCATTTTAGGTCCTCGCCTGAGCAGTGAAAGGCCCGTCCATCAGCATGGTCACGTAATAGTGTCAGGATGCATTTTAAAGTGCAGTAATTCAGTGGTTTACATGGCCTCATAAAATGCCAACATGGCCCGATAATGAGAAGCATGAGCACACAGCTTCTCTCTTGTGTACTTCTTTACGGCAAAGGGAAATTAGATGACAGGAGGACTATGCTTAGATAGGTGCACGTGCTGCAGAGAGCAGATGCAGGCTGGTATGCAGGCTGGACA
>KV751335.1:3048479-3065999 GCA_001698575.1 Mola mola
GTAACAACATCCCATCTCTCTGAGGTCCTGCTGGCGACTTTCATTTATTTGGGGCCCATTATTTTTTCATGTTATAGTATAAAAACTTCCAGCTGTGTCTTTGTTACTGTTTGCTATTTTGTGAATATTGTGCCACATTTTTTTGTGACTCGTTCTGAGTCATTCTGTTGGAAACTTACTTTGCGGTTTGTGGCGAGATGTATTTGTGGTGTGAGGCCTGTTTGGTTGCATTTTAGATCGTAGGCCATAGCCATCTCCCCGCTGTGGGGAGAAGAACTATAACAACGTGTATAAATGTTCACTGTATTACATAATTATTAAAGATATAGTGACAAATAATGACATTGGGTTTTATGGAAATCTACGTGTTGAGTCCTCTGAGCTTATTACTGGGAACATCTTGCTGAATGTAGCCCTAAATGTAAAGGGGGGATATGTTGAATGCAAAAAATTCTCGCCTTTCTGTGGCAGGATGAAATAAATATCTAAGAGATCTTTTCTCAATTTATATTTTGAGACATAACAACCCAGCTTAATGGGCCTGAAGCACCATTTGTCTGTAATTAAGATAATGCAAAGCTCAGTAGTTTTCTCTCTCTCTCTCTCTCTCTCTCTCTCTCTCTCTCTCTCTCCTTGCTGAAGTTCCACTTTTATCCCACTTTTCATTACACATTCCTATTCTTGTTTGTATTATATCTATATTTCACATATCTGTGCAATGTAAGAACAATGTGAGCAAAAAGAGTGTTCGTAATGCTGTTAAAAACGTTTAATTAGCATACAGAGCTACTGTACATAAGCCTACTGTATAATTAATTATGTATTCTATATTTTATTAAAGTGTCTATATTCCCTTTGATCAGGCCTGTGTGGTTAAACCCGATCAATGCATTTTCATCATGAACTTTCTTTTCTCATTGTATAATTTTTTTAGCGCGCCACATTTGCAGGTCTACAATTTTGTGCAAACTATTGCCTTGAGACAGAAGACACGCACACGCACAGATGGCGTTTTTCATTATAGCTGTTAGGAGCTCTGGTCTTGAACTAAAAAGGTATTAAACAGGTCTGAGCGAGGTAATTCGTTTTTGAGTGAATGGTAACGTATGATGAACTGCGATATATTTTAAATAATGGCTAAAATCTGAAATTTTGATCAAACGACCCTCTATGACGTTGGGTTTTGGATACAGGTGTGGCTGTATAAGGTCGCACGTGTTTTGTCTTTCACTGAGCGCGACCTCATGTGCAATTTACTTCCACTTCCAGTCAGTTTTCTTGAGCTTACAGCCTCCTACCACTTTTTTTTAATACCTTGCATCATTTTGTCTCGTACGCATGCACGTTCACGCGGACACATCTACACCTCAGACCCTCTAAAGGAAAGCATGGTGAAATCACAAATATGACCCTGGGGATAGAAATATTATGCACACATTGGTTCAGTCAGATTCGTTTTTATTTTCACTGCTCAATCAGAAAGCTTTTATTTACTCTATAAAGTATTTTGAGCTCTTCACATTGAAGCTCGATTAATAAATTTGCTAGACTCGATAGTTCACCATCCAGAGTGGACATATATCTGTCTTTCCATTTCATTTGGTTTGATAAAAAGCTAAAAAAAGTTGTCAAGGAGATTTAAACAAGAGTCCCCCCCCCCATTACTGTTAATATTTAAATATTTGCTTCACTTACTGACTTTCATTCATCTTTGAGCACTTTTTTGTACCATCTGGGATGTAAATTTTAACAAAGACCTCATTGTTTCATTGTATATTTTTTTTTACAGAAATAAGCTGAGAAGATTTTCAGTTGCCCCGACAGAGCTAGAATTTAATTTCTATGCTAGTACAGAGCTAAACTCATCTGTAGCGAGTTATCATTCTCATGCATTCTATATTCTTTGTTTGCAGTCCCAAAGCTTACACCTCCCTCCAACAACTGTGATTACTACCAGAAGCAAAGCTTTACATTTTCACATATGGCTATCAGTGCGTTATCTCTATTACATGTGTGGACAATGCCTGTCATTATATATACGCGTTTGCTTTGAACATATCAAAAGGAAATCAGGTCAAAAGGGCATTTATTTTACATTTCTTTGAAATATATGCTTACAGGGATCCGACAGCTAACTAGCTGTACGAGGCACGTTCGTTATCCCACTTAAAGGGTTTGATGACGGGGCACCTGTCTGTATAAAACATAGGGTGGTGCTCCAAAATCGTATGAGCAGATATTTTTCTTTCGGCGTCAACCACATTAACACACTTTTGTCTCCCGAAAAGTGCAGACGATTTCCTTATGGGGCTATTTGAATGTTATTAGTGAGACATAATAAACGTGGATCAACCTCCAAAGCCGCCAGCCATATTATTTTTGTTGCCACTTTCATCACCATCTATCACCATCTATTTCTAAAATGTAAAAGAGGAAATGGTTTTAATCCTCTATGAAAGTGCGCAGAATAATTGCATTTTATGCACTTGCTGTCTAATTGTGGTGGAGATGGTGTGTGCTGGTTACCAGTATGTTTCACATGACGCTCATGGGGATGTTTATGGAGAGTCCCTCTTGAGTCTGACCACCGCTAATTTAAGTTTTAGCTCTCCGTTAGGCGTCTTTTGGAATACGAACCACAAGTTGCAGTATCTCAATTTTTATTATGCCTCTGCATAAACCACCCATCCATGAACAACTAAACCTCCTTATTTTTTAGCATACATATGGAAGCCAGTCCCACTGGGGAGATTCTGGCGATGTCAGTAAATAGTTTTAATTTTTCAAATGTGTTTTCTTTTAATAAAATGTTTCAACGTGCACCTGGAAACAGGCCAAAATAACTCAAGCTGAAAATGACTATAATTTTCATGGAGTTTTAGTAAGATGAAAAAGTCTAATGTAGATCATTTAAAGTGGTTGATATTAGAAAATATTTCAATTGTGAAGTGCTCCTTTCTTCATGTAAATTGAGGTGAACTAGGTTGGCTTTCATCAGCGCTTTAATGATGGGATGTGTTAAATCTCTGAAATCGCTTGCTCTTGTATTGCAACCTCATCAATAATGTCTTGCATCAAATGTTTATTTGTTTTTGTGTGTTTGTGTTACTGTGGTATCAATGTTTACAAAGTTTTCTCACTATATTCAGTGTTTCTGTCACAGAGCTCATCCTGTAAACTCAAACTACTGTATGCACTGTGACATTCTGCTCTTTTGTCCTCTTTTTATAAAAATAGTAAATTCAACACCGAAAATGTAATATTATTTCATTATATTGTATTCAATGATGCCTCCTTTTTTTTTTTTTTTTGTCCCCCTTTGTGCTAAACTGTGAATTTGTCTGACTGCCGGATGTAAGCATTACATTGTATGTTCTGACCAGGCCTTGGTAATATTCCATGATTATTGAACCCTACCACACCCTTCCCCCCAGCATTTACAACTGATTAGACCTCCGCTTCCCAGTTTGCCACTTGTCCACCGCCATCTTTACTCTTGCGCTCTCTGCCTAGCAACAAGCACGGGCGCCATTTTGGACAGGATATACAAGGGTATACATCAATTTAATGTATATAAATCCATTTCACCTTGGGATCCATTGAATTGCTATCTCGCCCCCCTCCCGGGTGGGTATTATGCCATGCTTGGGTTGAGCCCCAGCTGTGTACCGGGGGTGGGCTGCTTTTTCACACCAGGTCTTTGCTTTTTTATGCACCATCATAACCGTGTGTGACATCTTGCGTAACTTGCGCTCTGCCGCTCCTATACTTTTAGGTTAAAGCACTCGGCTCAGGCGAATCAGAGTCGACCCTGACCGACCGAGTGGTATTTTAATTGGATCTCTGCCCCCCCACCCCCATCCTCCCCAGGTCAAGTCAGTGATGCTGGTGCTCCCCAACCTGCTTTCTTTTCATCCATCCTTCTGTGCCCCTCTCCCCCTTTTTTTTTTTTTTTTTTTCCAAACCCTCACCCGGTCTCCCCTGCTCACTCCACCGGCACAGATACCTCCTGTTCTACTGTCTCATCTGTCTTTATCTCTGCAGCTCCTGGCTATCTGTGGCTTCTTCAAGACGGCCCTCTGATTTCTGCCAATGTGGTTTCATGGTAAGTATGTGTCCCCTGACAGAATCTCCCCCAAACATGCATGAAACCTGACACACATATCTGCCTTTTCTGTACACTGCCTCTCTCTCCCCGTGGAAAATTTCATCCACACGTTATAAACGGCTGCTTTAATATATTTCCCCATTCTTTCTGCAGTTGGAGAATGATGGCTACTGATGAGTTTGCTATCAAGGGCTCAGTGACGATAACAGTGCATAATGAGGGCAATTGTAACAATGAAGAAACATTAATTCCAAAGTAAAAGATTTAATGATATGTAACGCAACTGCCAATAAGATGAAACGGTGGAGTGAAATGAATATGTTGCTCATGTCACTTGCTCTCAAGAACATGAGTAAGGTAGTCTGTTTCATGTCAAAGCCTGTGCTAATTTGTCAGCATGACAATTAATAAGCTTTCAGAGGCAGCGCTGTTCTGTAAGACAGTGCCTTCATTCCGATTGTACACACACGTGCTCAGTATTTACAAACCATGAAATGGTGAATGAGAAATGTAGAGTCCTGGCTCTGTGCGCTGATGGTTTTAACCAGGGTGATCGTGGAGATTTCATCCCTGTCCTCATCTGCACTTCAGTTTCCTGATGAGCGGTGCCAGCCCCCTGTGTAGTCCAGCCTGCACCAAGGCTTATTAGACTAGGCTTCTATTCACTCTCCTAACGGTCGCTTCTGTCGACTTAAGCCCGAGCCCCTCCAACACTCGGCTCTCTGAGTATTGTTGCCGAATCCGCCAAAAACTGAGTATTGCTCAACAGCTGATGTGCAGCAGGATAAAGGGGAAGGCTCCACCTATCCTCATATCTAATGCATGTTTGTCTTTTGATGCATTATGATTCACGCCTGTGGATGCTTCTTTAAAGAGAGCTTTTTTTTTTTTCCCTTTTTTTTCATTTATTATCCATGCCTTACATAACAGATATTTTGACAGTTTCTGATGAGCCAGTTTCTGAGTTATCATTGAGAATTTAATGATTTCCTATGAGCTGGTAAGCTCAGGAGGTAAGCAAGTGACTCACAATTACTATACGAATAGGAATAGACCGCACAGTGAAATCAAAAGTTTTCACATCTGTCCTGCAGTATTTCTTACAGCCTGTTGCAACGCAAGGAGAAAATAAATAATATTTAAAGTCTACATCTTACAAGGTTTTTTTGGGAGTTAGAGTAGGTTGTGTGAAGCGCTGCAGACCTTTGAAGATCTTTCAACTCCTGCAAGCTCCAGGCCTATGAAATGCAATGCCATCCTTTTAAGGGAATGACCATAACTTTGGTCCCCTTGTTTCTAATCCCTCCTTTAGACCCTTGTCGTCAGAGATCAACCAGGCTGAGCCTTAACGTCCTCCATTTGCTGGCAAGGGCAGCTGGTAGCTTTCATGTATGCGTAGAGTCTGATGAATATGCTTGAATCCACGTGTTTGAGCAGGAATTGATGCCTTTATCTTGATCTGAGTTAATAGTTGTGCAGTATATGATCTTTGGGAAATTATCAGTTACTTTTTAGAGTCTCCGCTTAATGATTCACATTTTACAGCATGCCATTGAAAGAGAATGTAAGAGAATGTCAAAAGGCTTTGATCACAATGCTGAAAGAGCACAGCGCCTTAGATTTTACAAAAACATTGCAGCGAGACCCAGAGCGCTTGTTGTTTCAGCTGTCTCTCAAAATGATCACATTCTATTAGCAACAACTCAGCTCTGCTGCGAGATACTACATTTGGATACTTTTTGCTTTTTTGCGTGTTTTTCTTGAATCTCGTTCTTTTGAGGCTGAACTTGAAAAAGGGATCACATTGATCACGGTCCAGGGTATTTCAAAGCAGAGAGTAATCGTGAGTGTTTAATTTTATCTGTTGCAGTATGCAATGCAAGGTGGCTGTGTAATCAAGCCTGTGAACTCGACATCTGAAGGAAGGATGCTGTTTCTGATCACATCCCCACTGAAGTCCATCCATTCGCTGAACACGGATGCATTGACACGCTCATCTGTGCTCTCCTTGGTATGTGGACATCCATTTAATGTATGTACCTGACCTGATGCCTTATGTGGTTTACAGCTGATGTCTAGGGCTTGTATCATACTTTAAAGCCCTCAGCGAGGACGCACAGTGATCTCGCTGTTAACCCTCATCGTTACATCAGCACCCCAGGGCCTAACTCCACAATGATGGATGTGTAGTGTGGCGGGGGCTTGGGGGCCCACACACAACCCAGGAATTCCCCTTGGGCCTTTTCAATTACAGTTAGACCAAGCTCCACACTGTGATGATATGTTGCTTTAGGGCTGTGACGTTAATGGAGGGGACGAATGCGATCTGGTGCAGTGCTGACCTTAAAGTGCAGTCTCATGACACAGAGGCAAGAGGAAGAAACGCAAGGTAACCTACTGGTGCATAAAAAAGAATCCCAACAGGCCAAGGTGTTATTTCAGTTCCTTGTAAAGTTAAGGAACTATTGATGGAATAGTCTAGCACTAGCCACAGGCTAAAGAGAGCACGTGCTGTAGGAGAGAGAGCAATTAGCCACCAGAGTGGCTTTGAGCAGCTCAGGTAAAGGATTTAAGAGTGTCAGAGGCAAAGTGTTGGCCCTTCCTCTTTTTGATGTGATTAAAAAGGAAGCCTGACCTTGTATGCCATGATATGTTAATGAGATGTACATACAGTAGAATACAAAAATAGCTGCTATTTTGTCCTAGGATCTGCATTACAGCAATATCACGGCTTTTTGCACTAGTCCAACTTTCTTACAGTTAAATTACACATATATATATTTTTTTTCTCTGCAGGAAATAATCCTGTGTTCTAGGTTAAATTTAGTCCATATGCATCAACAGTGTTAAGGTCTGTAGCTCCTAAGGATCCACTATTGAAGGCTTAAGTAATCATCACTCTTTCTTCAGCTTCCCTCCCATCTGAACTCTTATCTGTACCCCTCCGAATGTATTCCGTCAATTATGTAATTGGCAGAATTATGCAATTCATTCATCTTTGCAACTGGGATGTGTCTCAGAAACATTAATCTGCAACAAAAAGAACATATTCCCTCAGAAATGTCGTGAAATGTAGTGTAACAAATGCAACTCCCCACCCTGCTTTGACACTTATCAGGTCAATATAAAAGCAAAATCTGATTCCTGAGGAGCAGTCGAGTGTGGAAGGAGAAGAGTACAGTATCTGGGAAATTGTACAGTATCGGAAACTTTACAATCACTGGCATAAAGAGCCCACTAATAAAATTACCCACTGAAAATATACATATTCTGTATCTGACGGGTGTTATACGTGCATGATTAAACGCATCATTAACGATGCTCTGTACATGAACTTAATTCAGAACACACAACGTCTGAGAGGCCATGAATAATGCCAAGGAGCCTGAGAAGACAAAAAGCTATTCACTCCCTCCAGCTTATTACTGCCTCTACTGTAAGTACCAAGTTGTGCCTTTTGTTTTGCATGCGGAAATGTTGTACTTGTCTTTGCTGACACATAAAGTAAATACACCGGCCGCTGGCATAACACACAGGTGCCAGAGTGCGTTGTTGGTAACTCACACATATGAACAAGGTGCTAGAGGCGATATGAAGTCACAGGCATATTTATCGAAATAGATTTTACAATTCATCTCCGCAATTAAACACAATCTGCTCCTGTTGCATGTTGTAAATCCATCATCCAGAGCTGATCATATCTGTTTATTAGTTATATATTAGTTCAGTTTAATTTGTGGGCAGCTTGAGCAAAGATGGAGGCTAATAAATGTCTTTTATTGTCCCCTGAGGAAGCCAGATGTTGGGGGTCGAGTAGTGACGTGTGTGTGTGTGTGTGTGTGTGTGTGTGTGTGTGTGTGTGTGCATGTCCTCCAAAGTTAAAATGGAACCTGGGCCACAGCAGCATGGAGGACTCCAGTCCCCATGTATTCTCGCTCACAGATCACAGAAGTTCTGAAAGACTGCTCTTTGATCATTCCCATTTTTAGAATAATTTCCTTTGAACATTTCAAGCCACTTGTGCTTTTATTTATGAAGCCTATTTAGACAATCAAGGGGTTGAAAATAATTAGGTTCGAGCGCACATAAAGTGTGGACATGTATTCCCTTTCAATCAGTTAAAACCAGCTCTGTTAATTAAAGTTCTGAGCTGTTCCTCTGCCCAAATAATTTTCTTATTAGCTACTGCATTCCTTAGATCTGTTGTCAGCTGAGCATATTTTCTTTTTTGCTTGCTCCCCTCTGTTTTTTTTTTCTCCCTCTCTCTCACAGAAATCCCACTGACCCATATAGTTGATCTCATTTTTGAAGCGCATAATATAGATTCCTAGTTAAGAGAATGGAGGCTCTATTATTAGTCCCGTTTGAGGTGCACAGCCTCATTCGAGGTGCTGCTGCGTGTTGCCGAATTCCCTGAGTGAAGGCATTACCATCTCATTTGGGTAAGAGCAAGATTACCTCATGCATCGGAGCTGTTTCATCAGAGGAAATGCAGGGGGAGCTGAGATGTCGCTGCTGACTGCTTATAGAGGCAGCAGACACGCTCAAGATACATTTCACAAACATCACACATGACAACTCGCGATGCCACCTTACTGATGTTTCCCTTGGGAGGTCTCTCACTCACAACAACATCCCATTGATCCTCAGCCCCATCTTAACAACCTCCTCACACCCTCTCACACATACACACCTGAGTGGGTATGGATCGAAAACGTTAGCGGTTAGCAACTATTTGCCAACACATCCAGCATTGTCAATTAGGCTTAGTCATTGTGCGTTGAGGCCTGGAGGGGTCCTGCACGGGGAGAAAGTGATGAAAATCAGCAGTGTAAATACCGTCTCATCCTTCAATGTGTTATTTGATATGCAATACTTAGGTTTCGGGGCTGATTAAAAGGCAGTGGCACGTGATTGGATATCAAAACAAGAAATAGACTACTTGGATTAAAATTCTGTTTTTAATTGCATAGATGAAAGGACCAATTAGTTGCAGTTGAATAAAGTTCTTTTTTTTTTCATCTTGTCCCCATTGACCAGAAAAAGGAAAAAAGAAAAAAAAACTTAATCACACTTCCTTAACTTTTTACCATTGTTGGGTAAAGGACATTATTCAAATGTTTTTAAAAAAAAAAAAAAAATATCTTAATACAACAGTGCTGCTAAAATTCTACAAATTTGTTCAGGTTGTGCAGATATTGTTGGAAACTTGTAAAATTGATTATGTTTTTTACTGATGCCATACTTGTAGGTGATTACATTATACTGAAAAGCGAAGATAGGGAATGTCAGTATCAGTGACACCTCTTATGCAGCCAGCTGCAACACCACTAATAACCTAAATTCCACCTTCATTATTGTGCCATAAAAGCAGACTTCATGGCTGTACAGGCGTATTGGGCTGCTTTAGCTTGTGCATGTGCACTTTTCATACATTTTCTTTAGTTTATTATCGTCATATTGTTGGGTGGCATCAATTGCGCGTCTTGTCGGTCCTAAGAAAAAGGATCCCTCCTCTGTGGTTCTTCCCGAGTTTTCTTATTTTTTTCCCTATTCAGGGTGATTTTCGTTTTTCCATTCCCAGTTCGAGGGTCTAAGGGCAAAGGGTGTCACATTTGTACAAATTCTAATTTGTAATTTTGGATTTTGGGCTATACAAGTCGTCCATATACAGCAATTTGTGATACCGTTTTTCTGTGGGACTGTGGTGTAAAAATAGTGCTATAGGATAAATGAAAAATTGCAGTATTCATTGCCAATTCCATTCCATATATTTAGCTTTAATAAGCAGTATATTAACCTTGAATAAATTACACTTTAATATTGTTGTACAAGAACATTTTAAAGAGTAATCAAAACAGTATTTGGCAGTGATGAATCTAATAGCTAATAGAAAGAGTCATAAGTTTTTGAAAAATACAGCTGTTATATGATGCTGAAATGCTAAAACTGATCATTCAATCTGCTCAGTCAATATATGAGCAGCAATTCTGTAAGATTCTGTAGATTCTTGAACTTGTTCTCCAGACAAGCGTGTTGGCGCTTTAGTACTTGGAGTCAGGGCTACTCTGAGGTATGGAAGGTCGTGCTCCCTGTTGTGGAAACGGTGACGAGATGACCAATGGTGTTGTTCTGTTATCAATCCGAAATCAAAGCTTTGACCATTGCCAACTTTAAAGGGCTGCTCCTGGCCTGTCCTGTGCCGTGAGTCTCCTTTTTACTGAGCAAATAAATGTGGTTTGGGTCACAAGGTGGCTTACCACTGATCATGAAGGGAAGGATAGATGCTCCTCAGTCTCACCAGGCATGATTCCAGTGAATATTCACACCATCAAAGACAGTACAACAGTGGACCACTGAAATGATCTTCTTTTTTTTCTTGTAGTTGAGAATTGCTATAAAAATGAGGCATCCTCGGTGTAATAGAGTACTCTGTTCCAGCAATAAATAAACAAAATAAGACTTTTATACAGATTATTCATTTGAAGAGCAATGCTTTCTTGTTGCCAAACAGGCTTGCAGACATATTTGTATTAGTGGCTGATTGCTACAGGACCAAAACTCAGGTTTAAAAAGGGAATGATGAATGCAATAAAAGCAACCAGGTTGTCACAGCTGCCAGTTCCAGGCAGCATCAAGCAAATGAAAAGAAACAAACAAACAAAACATCAATTTTTCACTCGTCTACAGTGAGATGTGTTTACTCTGTTCTTCTTCTCCTCTTTTGGGATTTTGATTCAGGCAAGATTTCTGTCTATCTAAACAACCAGCAAAAGTTCTACTCAGTTTTTTTTCTCTCTCTTTTCTTTCTTTTGTTTTGCTTTATTTTTTTCATCTAAAATTGTGTCTTTAACATCTCAACGAAGTAAATTTAACAATCAGGCCAACTGCTGCAACTCTCTTTTATATTCCGTTTTAGAACATTAATCATCGCAGCCATTTGACTGTAACTTGTGCACAACACTGTAGTTAGTAAGTTTGAACATTTTTGCACACTGTTTTTCACTTTTTTTTTTGAATTGTGAGACAATTCAAATTTATTAAAAGCCAAAATGTTCACGTTGATATCTTAATTTAGATGTACTTTGCATGCTTAACAGTGTGACTTGCAGTGCTGTTTATCAAGAGGAGCACGAGTGAAATCCCTTCATTTATCTGAAAACATGTGCACAGCATTTTGCTGCTTTAGGGCATCACCAGTGACTAGTGCTGTTTTGGATTTGGGGGAGGGGGTATTTCTCAAAAATTAAGATTCAGCAACAGAATAAATCCCCAAAATATGTGCAACGTAACATGCATGTCTCATGGTGTCATTTACAATACGTTCTGAGCCAGCATCCCATCCCGAGGAATGGAGTAGCTTATGCCTCTAGCATTTATATTATCTTATTTCTTATGCACAGACTGTGATTTAGCCTTTTTTGGTTGTACCAGGACATGTTTATGGGCTAATAGGCCTTTGTTGGAAGTAGTCTATTTATTTAATACAATTGTCGTGTGAACAGAAGGAATAATAAACAGGCTGACTAAACATACGATTCTTCTTTTGGGCTGAGAAAGCCCTATGTAAGGACACAAAAGGGGGACGTTTCCACTGTGGAAAGTAAATTCTTTTGAAGTGGAACTAATCATCTGAGGGATGGTTCTCGTTGTCCTAACAACGCAGCTGAATTGGAATGAGCCTCCTTTTTGTGGATGATATGTTTTCTTTTTTTCATTCAGAACTGATGATGATAGTAGTTTCACGCCCTGTCCACCCTCATTGTCCATCCAAACTTCTTTGCAGATAAGTCTTTACTTGGAGACGCCGAACACACGGCGGGTGACTCTTGGGCTGTGACGTCAGCCCCACTCCTCTGTTTTCCAGTCTTTACGCTTTTTAATGCCGTTAGAATGAAAAGGGTATCTCACAGCAAATCCTTTCCAATAACAGTTCTTTCTTGGAGTGTGAAAAGATCAAGACTTTTAGACTACTCCTGTATCATAATGTGCAGATCACTCTTAAGAGAATGCTTTGCTGTTTAGGGTTTTGCTTGCTTTTTACAAAATGAAGGGTTAAATATATACAGTGAAAGTGGTGTTAATTTAGAAATATGTGGCTGCATTTGAACAATCCTTTGGTTTTCTTAATGTAAACGATTTGTTAAGCTGAAGAGTAATAATAAGTAATGATAGCCACACTTTTGAAAATGTCTTTAATACTTTTGCCCTTTAATACAATACAATATCATACAAGTTCTTAGATACAATTAACAATTAAATCTGAAGTTGTGCATTTCTCTCTCTTAATCTCTTCTTTAAACCAATCCCACTTTAACTTGTGATAATTATTCACGTCTTTTTTTTTTTTTTTTTTTTTTTTTTTTTTTTTTTTTTTTTTTTTACAAGGGAATATCTGAGATAATGCGCTGTTTTATTTTATTAATTTTTTTCTGAAATTCCTGGACTGGTTTAAAGTGTAAAGGACAATTATTTGTATCTCTGTCAAAATAGGAACACCTTTATAAAACGTAACCCAAACAACTAGGACCTGTTGATCTGTGCACGTTTTTAAAATAACATAGCTGTACATTGTCAAATTAAGCTATCCTTTGTAGTATTATAATGACCTCTCCTTACGTGTCACTTTTGCTCATTCTAACAGGCTGTAAAACTGAATGCAGAAGTTCTTCTTCCTTACATGTCATTTATAAAGCGAGTAAGCAATTATTGGCTGGAATGATGCAGCCTCTGATTCACTGTGACAACTCCTTTGTCTGGGAGGTAAAGGGATGTAACTGTGCACCCCTGCCTCTGTCGGGGCCTCCTCATACACCCTCAGGGAATTTAGAAAGGTAACTTTAGCCCTCTGACCTCAGAGAGAATTCCAGTCTCTTACTGTTCGGGCTCTTACACGGGCTGTATAGCTCTGCCTCTCTTGAGTTATAAACTGTCAGCCTGTAGTCGTCCAGCCGTTTTATTGTCTCAGTGGGGGTACAGAGTTCAGGCAGCAGTCATTCCCCAAAACAGAGGTGAACTGTTTGGAGGAAGCATCGTGGCTACTGGGCTAACTCATCATTCAGAACTGTCAGGGCTTTAAAGGAGAAAACATGCACACCAGGTGGATGTTTCCTTTTGAAATTGTTGTAGATTTTCACACAAATAAACAAAGTTGACCTTCGTGGGGTGAATATTGAATAATCTGTTGTTGCTCCGGTTGAGAGAGACTTACTTTAAATACACATACGAGACTGTCTGAACATATGAGTGGAAAGGTTAGCATCAATTGCCAATCAAATCTAAATCTAAGTTTTTATTGGATCAGGCTCTGCATAACTATTTGACATGTTTTTTTTTATTCTTCAAAGCCCTCAAAGCTTTGCTACAGTGTTTTCATTCTTATTATACATGCAAACTTCTGGTGGCTACATAACTCTGTATTATTCATAAATTCTCTCCTAGATGATTTATTAATTGCGATATTGCACTTTGCAGAGGAGGACAATGAAAGAACAATAGATTTTAGGTTTATGCTATGCTCCAAGAGAGAAAAAAAAGTTTCATATCAAAACATTTTTCAATCCTCTGCAGTAGCAGTCTGTCGGCAATGAAGTCATGACTGTAACCAGAGATTTTGGCGGACAAATTAGACCCATTATGACTCTGTGTTGATCAATAATAGTGAAGTACATGTATTACTGAAAGGTAGGTGGCAGCAAAATGAACAGTCACTATTAGTCAGAAACTAATTCATGTACTCAGCAGCCATAAATCAGGATGCTCACTTAATTCAGCAGCTTTACACAACACGAATCAACGTGGTTTTAAGACCGCTGATGCAGGATATGGTAACATTTTTTAATCGGTGATGTCACATAGGCTTACAGTAACAGAAGACAACACCATTCTACTCAGCATAAGACAAAACCAATAACATTTTGATTTTGGTTTTGATTGTGGAAAAATAGAAGGTTTGTATATGAAATCTGTCTCTTTACAGTCTGCTCACAGCACACGGCCTGCTCTCTGATGAAGTCTCATTGGCACACTAAGGTAATACACGGCACAAAGGCTTGAGGGCAGGCCATTTTTAGTTTCTGTCAGTCAGAAAAAATCCAGTCCTTCGGAGGGCTGAATTTCCTAAAGAACTTTATTTCTTCCTCCCAGCCTCCGTTAAAAGCACAGTGAAAGCAGACTGTCTCTAGACGAAACTATTCTAAACATGTCCTGAATGCAAAACGGTTGATAGTAGCAAAGTCAATGAATGCTTTTTCTGAACAGAGCGACTGATCAGATGTGTTCCATCCATTTCATATAAATATGTCTTGGCATGCTTGGTCATTTTTACATGCCATGCTGTAGCCGGTTGCCTTTGTCATCATGGCAGTGCTGGAAGCTGAGTGAAGGACACCAGCACTGTGCCAATTGGCTCAAGCCTTGAAAACAAAAGGCAGGCACAGCATCTAATCTATATTGTTGCCGACGCGTAGGTCACTTTAAATGTCGATTGCAATTTATATGCTGTGCATAAGTTGCAAAAAAAAAATCTGTATATAGACACATATAAAGATCTTAATTCTTGGTGCTACGTTAGTGAAGCGCAATATTTCGCCCAAACACACACAAAATGTGGATTTTCGTCTTCAAGACTCGAGTGAAGTAACAAAGGTCCACTACCAGTAATAAGGAATTAGGTAATTGTTCACTTTAATTGTGATATGTCTCCCACATTGCATCATATAAATATGTCCATATAGTTGGAGGATTTCTCTCTACAAGAGGATTTTCATGATTTTTTTTAATTTAACCAGCCATTCCCTTACCTTGTCAGAACTAAATACTGCCCTCATCTTTGTTGCACTCCCAACAAATAACATGTGTGTGCATCTTTACCTACGCTGCTGTATAGCTTTATCAGTTTCCATGCAGCTCTCCATTCTGTGGACCTATCCTCCTGATGGTGCTTTGCTACAGTAGACAATAGTCCTGCAAATATCTGCGGCCAAGTCATTATCTTCTGCTCAGCAGGTGTAGACATTATTGGAGTGCTAAACTAATGATATGTAATGAGCTCTCTGTGACACATGTCTCGCCACCCTTACTATCATGGGGCCCATTAACGGAAAACAGCATTGTAATTAGCTTCGTTGGGAAGCCAAAACTAAGCTAATAAATACATCAAACTACGTTTAAGTTATCTGCTGTGTTTCACGTGTGCTGTGTGTTCCTGCACTGGGCCAGAAAGTGAAATAATCCTGCTTATGTGACTTTTGATATGACAGTGACAGCACTGCCTTTATACTATCAAAGCATTGACATGATGCACAGTATTTGTGAGTGAGCACATGTGCGATTGACTTTTCTTTTAAAAAAAACAAACACCAAGAAACTGATTCCATGACTAACAAAGGAGTGAGTCATTATTTGAAAGGGTTTTTAGTCTGCTCTGCAAGCTGAAAGCTCAGGACTCGAATACTTAACGGTCAAAAAAATTTATATTGTAAACGGTTTTGATGTCGTACCCCACTGCAAACACTTTCAGCCTTCTGCAAGTCTCCTAGCAACAGCAAACAAAGGCAGGACCCATCGCAAGTTTCCCGTGGAGCGGCCAGTCCGGCGTGCCTTTGAACTTGACTGGGAAAATAGCTGAGTGGGCACTACTCGCATTTTTCTTTCATTTACTCCAGCCCCGCTAACCGCCCTCCCTTCTCCCAAAATGTTCCCTGAAACAGCCAAATCTTCATCTGTCCCCAGTCACCAACAGCACCCCTCCTGGATAATTGACCATAGCGAGGGAAGTCACCCAAACAACAAAGTTTTCGTTCTGGAGCTACCTTTAGTGCGCTTTCTGTTTGTGGCTTCTCTTTGAATGAAAGTGAAAGAGGGAAGCAAGCTTGTTTTGTATCCTTTCTTTCCATTGTCTCAGCCTTACTGCTGAATGTATTAAACGGTGTCCCAGGGCTTTGAAATAAACACGATAAACAGTGCCTTTGACGCTGACGTTCCTCTGTGAAGGAACTCTATGAAGTTGGACCAAACCTACCTAAAGTGCCACGCTTTTATTCCTTAAAAGTCTCAGTGCCCACAGAAAAGTGGGCACATCATAAAGCTGGTATGCTTATTTTGAGCATATGGGAGCTTATTTTGGGTTTTTGAGGAAAATGAACATTTGGAACTAATTTCCCTGTGCTTAATGACACTTTCGGAGTAGGTCCACCCAACTTCTTTTCACAGCCAAGGATAGATAGGTCAACAGGGCTATTCAGTGTTATTTTAACACTAGTGCTCTGCTCCACGGCCTTCCAAAGCAGCTCTGACAGTTCAGGATATGTAACAAACTGAAGTGTTACACACTGTTTTGGTTTAATTTACTGTAATTGATGTTTCTATCCAGTGCTGAGGCTTCTAAAGCGATTGCTTGTGTTTGTAGAAAGACATGCAGCCCAGTGGGGTGTATTGACTCACGTTGTTGACTAATACTGCTCCATTGGCATGTTTCAATGCTCTCCCATTGTTTGACTAACAGACTCCGCTGTTAAGCTAAAAGCACTCCTTACTTCAGTTCTATATTCTCACACTGTAGTAATGAGCTGGAAATCAAGAATTTTTCTTTTAATATGGATGACTCACCGTGTGTTTTCTAGCCTGCTTCTGTCCCCGCTTGTGATCTGCATGCAAGACAAGTGATAAGTGCCTTATTTTGTCATTGTTAGTGATGATTGGAATTTTCATTTTAAAAGAAAATGCCAACAACGTTACCCGTCAGAGTGAGAGTATTGCCTTTTTTTTTTTTTGAAAGCGTTTATTCATTTTCCACATTCGCAAGTTTAATGCAACAAACACAACACCGCATAAATGTTTTGCCACTCAATTAACACGCAAACACTCCTTTCTCTGTCCCACACAGAGACAGGTTCATCAAAATATAGAGATACACAAATAAAATAAATGAAAGAGATTACACAAAGTCATGCATGGATCCTGGATACAAATGTCACTTATCGATTTAGAAATGCAGTAACCCCGTGTGTGCTGATCAGCAGCAGCAGGCTGCAGGCTTCTTTTGTTAATGACCCACTATTTGCTGATTAGCGTAGCTTGGTGTGTTCCGGTGAAAAATGATTTCATATTCACAGTGCTGCAAGATGCATTCACATCCTTTACTTATGTAAATTAGATATTACAAAAACAGAATGCCCCCTTTCTCCCTTAATCAAATCCAGACGTATCATCAGTAATATCATATTCATATATATCAGTTTAACTGATACCAGTACAGTTGTCAGGCCTTTATGGATGTTATCTGCTTAGATTTCACATTAATGGACAATTTTATGCTGATATGTAACTTTCAAATCTGTAGTTAGTTCAAGTGAAGCAGACTTTTAAATAGCATGATTTGAAAATCATTATATTGCTTTTTTGTTGTTTAT
>KV751335.1:3078517-3096139 GCA_001698575.1 Mola mola
GGCACAGTCAGGTAAATTGAAATATTCCGCTTTTAATCCCGCCTAAATCCCGGTCGTCATGACCCGGAGACGCGCGGAGCGGAGGAGTCGCGCGCAGCCGCGGTTGCTTCTCCAGGTGAGCGTCGCGTCGCAGGAGGAGGAGGAGGAGGAGGAGGAGGAGGAGGAGGTGGGGGCATTAAACACGGTCACCGGATCCTCATCATAACGCATTTTCCCACCTCACAATCTCAGATTGGAACAGAAGCTGTTGCGTCACGAGCATGTTTTCCTTTTAGCAGAGAGGAGACAGTCAGTCGGTGTCTGACTGACACGACTAGTATCTTTGATTTAGATGCTATTTGATAGAGACCATTAACATAACATTTTTCTTACTGTAACCCCCAAAACACCCCAGGAAAAACAAGCTAAACAAGCTCCAAACACCCTAAACCTACATCCTAGAGCAGTTTCTGGCAGATTTGTGTACATTCCACTTGTCATGGCGCTGCCTGAATTTCCCTTCCCCATATCTTTAATTTGTAGTCACCAGGAATGAAAGGCTGAGCCTCAGCGCTGGCAGCTCCCATGTCAGTCTTTGCAGGAGTGGGTGACAGAGAACAGCAGAGGCAGATAGCATGCTTAAAATCGCATCACTAGAGACCTCACATCAAAGTCCACCAAACCCAATATCGAGTGAACTTTTTAAGCCAAAGAGGCTGTGTGACATCAGAGCGACTAAAATGTGACTGTCATGTTTTTCGAACTTTGCTGAACGCCAACTCAGAGACTTGTGAAGCGTTCGTTCAAACGTGCAGCCTAAGATTAGCTAGTCTTTGTCTTACCGCCGCTTCAAAGACCAATTAGATTGAGAGGTGGCTGTGACGAATTTGTCAAAAATCGGATGATAGACATCGCTTTGGCAGTGAGCAAAACATGGCTGGGGATTTCACTCAAGAACAGTCATTGTCAAGGCACTGTCAGAAAATGTGTCATCTTCAGCAGACCTGCCAGTTGACGAGTGTGCACCTTGGGATTGAGACCGATCAATTCCCAAACTGCCAGCGAGACGTGGCTCTGATAGTGGCACTTTATTTTGTCTCGTAAAGGGGAAACAAAAAAGTACGATTTGGTTGGATATATTGTTAGCTTTTTATTTGCGTCACAAGCCTGCAGCATCCAAAGATACAGAAATAAAGTGCTCAGCAAATTCCAGATCAAAACAATGAAGCTGTGTCATGTTTATGAATGATTTAAAAACTTTAACAGTAGAGTAATTACCTTTCTTACACACCAGGATACAGTGTCTGCCTTTGCTGTTTAATGTACACCGATTCATCGAGACTAATACTCGAGCTCTTCGGCCACTATTTCGATTGAGAAAGTCGATAGTCAAAGCACCCTTCCCTTCAAAGTAGTTTCCTGTTGTGCTTTGTGACCACAACAGTGTCAATCTCGTGCATTCAAAGCCTCATCTCCATGTCAGCTTTGAGCAGCTGCCTATACATGTCTAGGAATAGAGTTGAGGCTCTGATGGCTGTTCTGAAAACAGTTTGGGAGCATTATGGCCAAACCTAAAGAGCAAAAAAAAAAAAAAGAAGTATTTCTATTGATTTGGCTGCACATGAAACTTGACCTGAGTTTTGTGAAATTTGCTCTCATAAGCCAGAAATGTGTTTGATGGCTATAGCAGCCTCTCGGAAAGATCAGGCAGTGAGCTGAAAGGCACGGTGGGAGCTATCGGGAGGAAATTCCCTGACTGTGAGTTACACATCACAACGAGTAGTCCAGAATATTTGTAGTGTGAGATGATTTGTGTCGAGATTCCTCGCAGCAGCACTCACTTCTGGCTCCAACTGCATTTAGAATGAGCAGCATGCAGCATGTTTCCGAGCCATTGACAGAAAAATTTATTGATTCTTTTGATCATCGAGACATATTTTAAGACATTTCCAAAATTTTATAGCTTTAAGAACCAGTTTATCAAAAATAAATCAACAGATTAAAGCTGCAGCTCTGCCCTCAGTAGTAATACATTCTATTGTGTATCATGTCGTGATAAATGCCTTTGTGTTACATTCCTGCCACAATCAGTCACAAATTCTTGTTGTCATTCATATAGTAGTGTAAGATATGAGGTTTGAGGTGGCATGGTGAAAAAAACAAAACAAAATTAAAGCTCTTAGTGTTGTCCTAAACAATGGCCATTTGAAAAACTGTGTTTGAAGCCGTGCTGAGTGATTGGGAAGAATCAAATGACAATAATCAGATGAAAAGAGAAGCAATCTCAATAAACTTCAACTATTCAAGGTTCAGTCATATCAGCGGTGTTTTGCATAACTATGAGACCCCGGTTCTAATCCTCAAAGGGTCTTGGGGCTACTTGGCTTTGCACTGTAGTCATTCAAGGTCCCAACCCGGTAGGAAATATGGGCTGCCATAGCAACACAAAGATGGCCTCTAAAGGCTTAGCATAATTCTTCCCTAATAGAAAAATAACAGCGGCAAATCCCATCCTTAGTGAACTGGCTTATTTGACAGAGGCAGACTCCCACCTGTGAAGCACATAGTCACCACATCGACAAGCTAAGACTACGATAAGATGAAAAAGAGCCCATCTCTGGATGGGGATGGGCCTAAGCTCAAGCCAAATTCTTTCTCGCCTCTGAAGCTGAAAACAGCCCGCAGTGTGTCTTTGGCTAGCTTTAGCTTTTTGAAGCTGGACAATATGAGCTGCCAAATGACTCACACTCTCTATTAGTGCTTAACTTCCAAGCGCTTAAGCCATACTCTGAGACGAAAAGGAAAAAAAACTTTAGGCGGGAGAAAATGGTTTTGATTTTAGTCGGCAAATTGTTTTAACCCCCCTCACCGTCATCTCAGTGTTCACACGGCGATCTGGTGGTGTTAGGATGTTCGAAACCTGCCTCGTAACCGTCCGCTAGCTTCTAACACACATTCACAAAATGATACGATCCCCCCCTCACGTCACCCCTCCTCTTCGTTGCCAGGTACCACAAATATGGAGTCTTGTCACTGGGCGAGATGCAGCCAGATGATGAGCACAGCGGAGAGAATAAATTACCAGCATACTTTAGAGTAGAAGGCATGTAAGTATCAGCGGCTACAGCGGTGCATGGCTCTCTGCTTATGGAATTGCTAATGAGGAGCGCTACCCAGCGATGTTGCAGCCATGCTGATGGAGCTAAAATCAAAGGCTTTATGAAATCATTACTGTCAAGCAAGCCATGAAAATGAAATGATTGCCCAACAAGGATTCCCTCAAGAGGTACAGTATATGGTGCTGTTTTGCCACATGCACAGGCTAAGCTACTAAGAGGACCCGTAGTAGAGATGTAAAGCACCTGAGTCAGCCATTTTTTAAATTTTTTTTGTTGCCTGACTGCATTGGTTGTTTATTACAGCATTTACAGCAACTTCCTGTCAGCATCCTGCTGTAGATGCCAGCCACTTGTTTTCTATTCAGCGGCGTTTAAAGGGTGTTTCAGCCCTCCGGGATGAGGCCTGCTATCTCATGGCTGAGAGTGTATAATCTCATCATTGTCAGCGATGCTTCTCTGTTTCATGGCTTTCGAGAGCATGCAGCCAAGATGACTGTACAGAACTGAAAGGATGACTATTATTATATCACAATGGCCTCTCCGCTCGAGGCACAGATGTTTCTTTGGCCTGCTCTTACCTTAAAAAACAAATCATTCCAACCTAAAAAGATTAATGACTTAATAATATAAAAATAATGAGTCTTAATTTGATAAGGGGTTATTCTTGCTATCGTAACATCTGGCACTTGTGGTTCTGCTAACCATAAGGGTGATTAGTACTCTAAAGAGACTCGTTTTTTGTCATGCAAATTCACCAGCTTTCTCTTTCTTATCATTTCATCTTCGTTGCTGTTGGGCAAATATGCAAAATACATATATTAATATTTTATTCCCCCATTATAGTAAGAGTTATTCAATGGATTAGCATTAAAACAATATATTTTTCTTTGTCCTTTACACCTTGAAATCTTGTGATCGCTACCTTTGAAACCACCAGTGAAAACCTCGCTCCTGGATCTTCTACATTCCTGCGGCTTGCCTATATTATGCGGTGATTTGCAGCGGTGTCTTCACATTAAATGGGCACCAACATTCATAATGGCCATCTGAAGATCTGAATCTGTTCTATACTGCTGCCTCGGTGGCTTCCCGAATGGCTGAATAGATTAATTAAACCAACACTGTACGGACTGCTGTCCAGCGAGAGTCCAGACTCTCCAACCCTAAAGGGAATCCCTCTGAATGTCTGCCTGTAAGCCTCCTGCTTCAGTCTTTACAACGAGCACCTTTCTACATCAAAGCTTGCAGCACACCATGTCTCAAAGATTCACATCTCCAGGAAAGAATGGCCTCTGCTGAGATGTGGACACCTCTGGCCTCATTTAGCGTGTCCCATCCCCTCCCCCCTTTCCCCTGCCTGAATCCGAGGATAGCGTGGCAATCTGACAAGAGAGGTGCGGGAACTTAAAGGCAAAGAGTTAGTGTGCATCCTACCAAGAGTCTCAAAAGAGTTCTAATAAAACACGTTCAATATGCCGGTCAGGGCTTTCAAAGTGCAGCACACCCTCTAGCCCCGTCAAACTCAAAGGGCATCAGTGCACATTCAGTAAGGGGAATCTGGCCCCCATTAATTTAATGAGTCCAGGGTAGTAGTATGCCATAGCCAGCTGTGAAGTCTCCCTTTTTTCATCTCTGGTATAGTTTTAAGGAGAAATCCAACCAACTTCGGAGTGACAAGGAGAGCGGGGAACGAGGTGCGCTAATCTAATCTGAAATCAATTTCTAGCCGTCAGTCCTCAGAGGGCAATTTCCAGGGGTTAAGATGTCTTTATGCAAGCTGGAAATCCAGATAAAGAATGTAGAGAAGCACTTTTACTGTCACCAGGAGAACTTTAACGTCTCTTTATCATGATTGTATCCTCAGAGAACAGACATGAAACTTGCGGGAAAAAAAAAAATAAGGGGGCATAGGATCGGTGCTCGGAGACATATTTGCATAGCATATCTGGAAACATGCTGTGGTCATTATAACACTGCGGGATTTTTTTTATTCAAATCTTGTCTGCAGTCGCGTCACAGTTAATTAGCTTGGTAAACACCGATGTTGCTTTC
The DNA here is from genome assembly GCA_001698575.1 of Mola mola. NCBI lineage: Eukaryota > Metazoa > Chordata > Actinopteri > Tetraodontiformes > Molidae > Mola > Mola mola. The sequence continues at coordinate 3,083,668 of KV751335.1, forward strand.
TAAAGGCGTAGGATCGGACTTACAGAAGAACACACGGCCATTCGCCATACAACGAGCTGACATGCAACTGACAGTCACCTGTAGGAGATTACAGACTGCAGAGTTTGCCAAGGCCTGTCAACGGGAAAGTAGCAGCTGCTGGAGCTAATTAAAGGCGTAGTAATATGGTAACATAGCCCAGCTCAGGGCCACATCAAACACTCCTCTTCATGCCAGTCTGGAGTCTCATCTCTGGGATGTGGAGGCCCTCTGTGACCTGTACTGGGAGCCTGCTGGGCCCTGAGCCTGACCCGAGAGCTGCGAGGTGAATCAGAATGGGTCAGCATCACCGTGGGGTGCACCTGGACCCGCCTTACCTGCCTCTGCGTATCTGCATACCAAAACGTGGCCATGCGGCTGTGTGGGCGCGGGTGCATGGACTCTGACCTGCACAACAAAGCAAAAGAGAGATCCAGGGCGAGAGGTCAGGAGAAGAGAGGAGGCTCGGGGAAAACACACGTAGGATGCACTGGCTGAACATGAGCAGAGAGACAGACATGGCTCTGCTGAGGCAGAACCAGATGCCTTTAGAAGTCCTTCTGAAACATAAGCTCAATGTAAACATGTCTGCCCAGTACGGATGAAGTTGAGCATATTTTAGAGATAAACCTCAATTAACAGTCACCAACACCATGTTTATCTGGTGGTTTCCAGATTAAACTAAATACGTACTTGCCCATTTACAAATCAAAAGCCTTTCCAGATTGCTATCTTTCAAAATAACAGTTGTAATGAGCACTCTCGATGAACAAAAGTACCTGAAGCCCAGTGAGGAAAAGGTTGTTGCAGCCAATATTAGTAGACAAGCGATAAAAGACAAAAGATAAAAGAGCAGATAGTTCATTCTCACCAGTCCATCTTTTTCTTCTCCAAATCTGTCAGCTGCTGAGCCCATGTGTGACTAACCAGAGAAACAGATCCAAAAACCACTTAGAAAACCATTGCTCAAATGCAGCACCCATTTTCCACCAGAGAAACCTGGAATTTGTATCCTATTAAAGAAGATGAGTCTACATAAATAAAATAGCTGAATACTGCAAATTTTATTGCTCTCTGAACCAACTGTTTTTCTGTTTACTTACTTAGAAGTCAACTTTGATACATAGATGGCACAGTTGATGAGAGGAATCTCATAGGTGGCAGTGCTGATTCAACTTCATATCTAAAAGGAGGGCAGCAGAAGGCCGTGGGCGATCCAGTGATCTGTTAGGTGGAAGGTTCTGGGTGCCGGGCCAGGCTACAGAGACATCTACAGCACGACGCCTTGGCGCAGCTCCCTGGGGAGCCTCGCCACAGCACATGGGCCACCTGAAGCAGGTCTCTGTTTCCGCCTGTCACACAGAGCGCAGACACAACGTTATGCAGGGATGCGTGCAGGCAGCAGAGATCAGCTTGCAAACTGCACCATCAAAATAGAGTTTTTATTGTATTGTTGCTAAGTTGCATTTTTTGCTAAATTTTATTACGGCAGTAAAACGTTAAATCCAGCCCGTTTTGGCAATTTCATCCGCCTGCTGAGTGGAAGGCCTAAAAATGAAAGAGCCCTTGACTGGACTTCGGGGGCCTAAAACTAATTGTGCCACCCTGGGCAGCCCGGGTTCTCTTGTTGTGTCAAATAGATGGAGAGCAACTTTTTCCGTTTCACGTTTGTGGCCTCATGTTCAGAGTGACTGGCTTCGAGGGTCCGTCTGCTTTCAGCGGTCGTCGTGTGGTCTCAATCTCTTTACACGTTCCACTGCCAGGTTCGTCTCTACCAGGACTCCCCAAACTGAGTAATCAGCAGATGTCTTTATAGAGCAGCCCATGGCCACATGGACACTCTTCTTCATATTGGCAATATATATTTTAGTCTTTTAGATTATTATTATTATTATTTCAAGACCAGCAGCCATATTGGTTAGGTCCTAGGGGGAGGGGGCGCTGCAGAGACCGCTTCACTCAGCAGTTTGAATTAATATGGCTGAATGACACATCTTAAGTGTACGCAGGTTAGTCCATTTTATTATCCCGCAGACCTGCTGATTCAGACAAACTCGCAAAGTAATTCAACAGAATGCTTTGACCTTCACAAAGACAAAGTCAAACCAACTGAGCCGCTTTTAGGGATTTCCATCCAAGAACGCGTTCAGTTATATAATATCATAGGCTTTCCTGAATGGCTTCAAACACAGGCAGTGAAAAAGTCCAAATTATGGGGGAACTCTCTCAGCGAATGTGTATTGTAAGATTTGGACTAGGAGCTATGCCTTTTAGGAAAAATGATTTATACAACTCAGGTGCATTGCAGTAACTGGGTTGTTTGTTTAGCCTTCATCTGTGAATTCAGGTTAAAATTTAAAAAAAAAAAGATTCAAAACCATGTATAATAATGTGCAATTTATCAGCAGAGAAATGTGTGATATTGTGCTAAAATTATAAAACATATGGTATTCAAATTGTTTATCATAGCCACACGAAATACCTCAGAAATCAGTCATAATTTTGAGCAATTAAATATTTTCATTCTATGCTATTTTATACCTGGACGACACTACATCAAAGGGGGAAATATTCTACTTTTTAATCTACTACCTTTATTTAATAACCATTACTGGTAGTTTCTTTTTAGTTATAATGGGTTAATTACATGATATATTGTAAAGGATAAAACCCACAAATATTGGCATTACCAATGAATCCGTTCATTTTTCTCAATTAATCAATAAAAGGCAGACTACTAACGTTTAAACAATATATTTAAAAATAAAAATGCTCACCACATCCTCACTGGTTTGAAAGTGATCTCCTTGAATTCTATTTTTAAAAAAAAGTCCCACAAATGAGAAAACATTATCAGAATAAGTGCCAATCTTTTAAGATTAATCAATATTGCCAACATTGGAACAATAGGACAAATGAAAACATGGTTCTGCCTTGTGCAACTATATTAAAATGCTGCTTATGTGTAAGAATCTGTTAATATTTGCTATGTAGGGTATGTTAATATAGCACAGGCACTTATACTGTTGTACTTTTTAAACTCAGAAATAGTTAAATAGATTGTAAAACTAACTTTTTTGCCCTAAACACTGAAACCTCCATCCATCCATCCATAATGGCCCTGTGGCAGCATGCATTTTCAGAACCATGAGCACCACCTGTGCGCCATCAGGGCACCAACATGCCAGTGTTCCCTGTCTGTCACCAATATTGCTGCGGAAGGTGGCAGACTTGTTAAGGGTTGGCCACTCGTGAACTGAGCTGTCAAAATTAGCAGCATTTCTGGTTTGTTTAAAAGGCGAAAAGGGTCACACGCTGAGGCAACAACTACGACTCAAGAGGGATACCATTCATCAATGTGCTGTATGTTAGCATGTCAAGAAAACATTTTCTTTTCTTTTTTTTCCCTTATTACCATGAGAAGTGACCCTTCAGTTAAGGAAACTAATTACTTCACATAACGGTGTCACAATAGGTCAGAGGATTGTGTTGAGACGTACCCCGTAATGTCTGTCCTGACCTTTGACAGCCATCATGTTAATAACAACTCCATGAATTCACTTTTTTATTAACTTGCAATTTTGCTGGTGTCGTGAAACAGAGATGAGGAGGTGTGTGTATGTGTGTGTCTCATAAAAGGCGATGTTATACTTGTGCACTTGGCAAACACTTTTTTCTCTGCTCCGTTTGGTGACAGATTGGGTTTTAATAACATTGCATCTTCACAGTTGTGAATCACTGGCCTCAGCGATCAAAGTCAGGGTGAGGTTTATCACTTCAGATGAGGAAGAAGGAGGACCGGGTCGCCTTGCATTGTCTTTCAGTTTGTCGCTCTCTGCAAGGTCCAATCTGGGACTTGACCAATCAAGCATTCGCCACTGTTATTGGTCAACTCATCCCCACTCTCTAGTCATTTTAGTCACTGCACACCCAGTTTCTGTAATACTTTCAGATGCTGAGATAGCCTGTGAAATATCCAAATTTCCATCAAATTTCAATGCATATTGCTTTGGACTAGCCAATATGTCAGCCGAAAAAGGGTTTGCAGAGTTGTGACATACATTACTGCTAACCACAGTGCTGCAGTTTTTTTTTACATTGACATCATGGCGGGGTGCCTATCAGCAGGCAGGGGCATGCAGGAGGGCTCTTTTTTAATAATCATGCTCCAGGCCTGTAAAGCCTCTCCAGTTCTAATATATTGCACTGAATCTCTGAGCCAGTTTGCTTTACCTGCCCCTCCTCCTCAGCCATGTTTGTTTTTGCGTGGGTTTGTGCTATCAAACGCTAACTGTTTTACAGCACCTCCTGGTGCTCCTCATGAGGAAATTTTCCCTGCTAGAATAAAAAAAAATCAGTTTGCAGATTTAAAGCTAATGAAATCTTGATGTTATTCTGTTCCTTTGTAAGCTAAAGAAAATGTTGTGAACTTGCGCAATTTTGAGATGTCAAACCAAACACTTTTTTTTTTTTTGTCCAACTTGTTTTTCTAAACCCATATACTCTGTATGGCAAAATAAAATATTAATGGAGTCACTTCTTAAAAAAACAAACAAACAAAAAACCACCACCACCACCAACAACACCAGAAAACAGCGTGGTGTTATTTTTGTCCTAGAAAGATGCACTTCAGTGTGACTTTGCTGCGCTTGTTCCGTCCTGAGCTGCCTGTCCTTCAAATCTGGGGCTTAGTGTGAGGTGGGGCACAGAGGAGGGATAAGGGCTGTCACTGCTGCGACTGCTGGGTACCCACGCCATCAAGGCATAGAAACTAATAAAGATGCATGCTGGTAGGACCCCGCCGACCAAACAATGATATGTCACCATAAACAAGCTGCAGGATGTTGCCAGTCAACTTTCTGGTTATATAACGTTGGCCTATTTTTACTGAATGGAAGATTGTAGATCATGTAGCACACGCACACTGCACAAATCTATACACTAAAAGTTTTCACCAACACTATAGCATTTATTCAATTTTATCTTTTTATGTTCAGGCTCAATTTAATCACTCCAGTGTAGGGGGATGGCAGTCTATCCTCGATGATAGCTGCAATTATGTGTGTTTAAAAACCTCACCCAAAGATGACATCTCCTCACTTTCTCAGTTTAATTTAATCTTTTAAACTTGTCCTTCATAACAGCATCAGTGTACATGATGTTCGGGGCACATTTTATCCTATTTGTCGTGTTCGAGAGTGCTGAGTGACAGCAGATATTCCCAGAACAAAAAGTGATGCAAGGCAGCACTCGGCTCAGACAAGTGTCATGATGTGATGTGTCACGGTGGCAGGACAGGCAGGCAATGCCACCGATTACCGAAATATACATCAGCAGTCAAAATGGAGCCGCGAAAGGTTACAAAAATAACTCAGATGTAGCCCAGATATGACAAATCCATGAAGTTGTAGGAAAGCGGAGACTGTAAAGTATCAATCCATCAAAATCTAGGCTAAAAGTATGATTTCTAGCAATCTCCAAACTGTTAATATTATTCATCAGCTGAAAAAAGTAGCCTTTTGATTCATTTGACTCCAAATATGATATCTCAGTGCACCTAAATTATACGCTGTCGAAGAAAAAAAGCCTGCAGACCAAAAAGCAGGGATAACACTAAAATGTAAGGGTGTTTTAATTTGACAGTGTGAAATTGGAGTGCCTTTGAAGAACAGTCACAAAAAACCTATTCCCTATTTACTTCTCAATCAGTGGTGTGACTCTATCACGTCCCTTTTGTACACTAGAAACACGGCTGGGCTCATTTAAGGTACATTTAAAGAAACGTGTGACCAGAACCTCCAGGTGAATCAATTCGACTCAACTAATCAAAAAGCGGGGCCTCTGTGATACAAGCAGGCCTCCCTCATTTTTGAATGCAGGGTGTGTTCACAATACTCCCAGTCATCATCATTATCATTATCATCATCATCATCATCATCATCATCATCATCATCATCATCATCATCATCATCATCATAATCCTCATTGTTGTTGAAAGCTCTCTTTCCAACATTTCAGGAAAATCTGCCGTAAAATAAAACATAACTTTGATCACAAAAGTGTTATCAATTTATGGTTGCGTTCAAGACTCAAAATGTGTATAATGGACAAATGTGTATTATGAAACTTGAAAATTCATTTCTTTTATAACGAAAACATAAGAATAAGACCACAGGTCGAATGACTGTCTAAATTTTGTTCGATGTTGGATATCCAATTTTTTTCAAATAGGTGGTCGTCCGTAATTATAATTTTGATAATCTGACTGAAACACACAAAAAGTAGGATACATAATAATTTATCTAATGCTGTTACTACAATTTATTAAGAATATATGGTTTTGATTTGATTAAAATTTCGTTTGTGTCAAAATTGAGCTTTAAAATAAATGATTTTAATTTTACATTCTTATTAGATTGTTAAATGAAAGATCAAAATATTAATTCTAAATAAATGTGATGTAAAAAAACGAGACAGTTCCACGCTTTTAATTGTAATTTTAAAAATACATTATTATATAATATTTTCATATTAATAAGAAAAGTAACAAAGTTTGTCTAAAAATAAGGTAAATATATTATATACTATGAGTCTGGAATTTTTTTTATTTTTTTTAAAAAGACTTTGTCAAATTTGTATCTAGTGTACATAAAAGTTTTGACCCAAATACTTCCCAATAACAAGAAACAGTTGTAAACGGGCATTATAGTTTTCATATTACCAGCAGATGGAAAAAACAAAGTTGTGCAAGTCTCGTTAAACTTTTTCAGTTTATGTCAGAGAAATGCACAATCGGGAAGTCATTATGCAAACTTTGTGTCTATCTTTTATTTGCTCAAGAAGCCATCTGTTTGTTGTTCCTTTGTACTTCTTTCTAATTGTTTTTTACATTTCTAAAACTTCCTGCATAGCTTCAAAAGATGAAATTCATTAGCTCTTTATTTCAAGATGCTATCTAACAGGCAGAAGATCCTTTTGTTTTGACTCTTTTCATTTCTTCAAGGGACATTGTTTGGAGTGGGGGGCTCTCGTTTTACAAGAATAACATGCAATGACAAAATAAGAACCAGAGTTTTTGATCAAAAACTGAGTCAAATCTGAATCTTTTCTTCGACTGATAGATGAAACTTCTCTGAGTTTACAGAACGAGAGGCCACCATCTGTTTCTGTGCGCTCATGTGGAGAGGATATTTTACTGTCAGCACAGTCTCTCCTATTTATCAATTTCACATCCCCCAACAAATAAACCCAATTCTAATGAATCTTTTGATTTACATCAGCAGGTCATCTGGATTCAAAGTGTAATAAATTGGCGTTCGTTTGAATAATTTTATTAATGCTGCAATGTTACTCTGGTATTTGAATTTATAGGCAAAATAACAAGATACGCATAAACAAAGACAAATAGTCCTTCTGATTTCTGTTATATTGTAAAGCTTCTTCCTCTTCTTTCTTTCTGTCGGAACAAACTGTCATTGAAACGTTGAACATTATTGAACATACAGTAAAACCTCCAGAATGCATTTTCCTCCATAAGCTTTCAAATTTGAGATCAATGGCTGAAGTATACGAGAGAGAGAGGTAAGTTACCATTCTTATCCAGTTCTCACATGATTTCCCAAAGTTAACACACGGGGTGGGGGGGTGGTGAATAGAGGATAAAAAAAAAAAATTTGAAGCCTTTCCTTGTATTGCTGCAGAGACTCAAACAGATTTTCATATGAAGCTGTCACATTTTACTCTTCTCACAACTCACAATTTTGGCTGAAAATATTTACGTAGTCATTCTAACGCTGGAATCTGTGGAAGTTTTGAGTGGGGAACCTGAGATGTTTCTGTGCGAGAAGAATCGCTTTAAAATAACACAGTTAATGTACATTTTAATCAAAATATATGAGAGAAAAAAATGACCTGCTCAAACAAGCTGAACAAATTGGAAAAAATTATTAGATTCTCTGTCTTGTTTTCTTTGGTACTTTGCTGCTTTTAAACAGCACTCAAACAGTATCAGCTCCATCTTCTTCGTCCCTTGTTAGCTTAGCAACAGCGGCCATTTTGTCTGTATTTGCATTGGTCCATTTTTTTTTTTTTTTTTTTTTTTTCCTCAGGTCATGCCACATTTATTTGAAATTCTGGCGGCGCAGCGGCGGCAACAATTTAAGGAAATTTTGCAGCACCGAGATCTCTTCATTTGCACCTTTAACCAAGAGATATGGCGGAAAATGTGACTTATATGAGGCATGCGGTGTGCATGTTCAGAGGAGCAATGCTCTCATTTTGTGCTCGGAATACAAGGCACAAATGCACATGCATACGAAACACATTCGTGTGCACACATGCAATGTGGGGCACACAAAACACACACACGCGCGCGCACACACACACACACACACATAAAATAGGATGAGATGATCCCTTCCTTTGAGTCTGCATCAACCACCCGCTGCTCCCACCACCACACTACGTAGCCAACCAACCTCAGGATGTATAAACCAGCTATCCAGAGGTCACCTTGGCTTGTTTACTTGACTGGCAGAGTGGAAGGCCACTACACACAGCAGCTAACTTACCAATATATCTTCAGCTCTTAACCTTCACTGGGTCCTGTAAGTAAGTAGCACTGTCTGTACGTTTTTTTTTCTTCATCTGAATCAGTTTCACCATAGAGTAAAACTGTGATGGACAGACCTACTGAATATTCTCCCTTACGTCTTTCAAACCCTTTGAAAATCTGTAATTTTATGCACATGTCATCAATTAGTTATAGTTTTACCAATTTGTGTCTTCCTTATCAACTTTGCAAGGATAATTAACTGAAAATCAATACATTTTTAATCCAGTGATTCACAGTTTTACTTGACCTGAGCTACCAGTCAAACAATTTCCTCCCACACTTTGCGGAGTCTGAAATAGGAATGACCACAATATATGGTGATGATCTACAAATCACTGCATGTCTAAGAAAACGGCTAAATGAACCCCCACAAAGATGAGGGAAATTAACTGTTTTACAAATGGCCACTCTGAGTTTTCACTGTCTCCTCATTTCAGAGGCTTATGGGCCCGTTTGCAGGCCGAGCCACCAACAATAGGGCACTGTTAGGCATACAAGGTAACTCATCTACTCTATGTTGTTGAAGACCCACATGCCCAACTACCAGTCACTCACCTCTGTGCTGCTGACACAAACCAGTATGGCATTAGAGGAGCCTCATCTGAACGTGGTAAGGTCCAAAATGTCCCCTTTATTTGCACAGAGGGGTAAAGAGACTGTCTGGTAGTGAGGCCCGGAGACTGGACTTTCTGTGTTTCCAGAGAGTTGCCCTGACCACCCTGGTAAAAGTAAGAGAGCAAATCCTTTTCAGGTTGAGAGTATGACACAGGGCTGCCACATAAATCAGTGCAGGCCCAGCCCGGCACAGGCTGGGAACGCCATGGGAGTGGTAGGCGGCTCCACGGTGAGGTTTTTGGGAAGGATTATGGATTGAGACGTACAGCTGGGAGGCTAAAGTTGCACTTTTCATTACGACTTCGAGGGGGTCTTGGCTGCCTGGAAGCCACTCAGATTTGAGGAGACCTTTCTCCCCCTGGAATAGTTGTAATCCTGCAGGCACATTCTTCACCTGAGGACAATTGTTTTTGATATGGCAAAAACAATTTGACAAAACGTGATGGGAAATACAGTTTTTTTTTTCCCTCCTTGTTTTCTTTCTCTTTTTTTTGCCAATGAAAGAATGAAAAGATAAAGAAAGAGGAGAGGGCATTGTGAAAAGTCTTCATTCACCCAAAGACTGGGGTAAAGAGAGAGCAGTATGCCCCCTTCTGGCTCTTTTCTTCTCTCCCTCTTTTCTTCTCCTTTTTTCCCTGGCGTCTGGAGATGTGAAGAAATGTCTTTTGATCAGCTCTGACAGAGGCTGGGCCATGTGAAGAGGGTGGCTAGTGGGACTCTGCCAATCCATGCAAGGCAAAAATGTTCCTAATAAGAGAGTAATAAGCTAACGAGTGCTGTGTGTCTGTCTGATCCACATTCTGGGTTCTGCTTGTGCCAGCACACCCAGCGCCTTCTGACGTGTACCCGACTCTCATCAGTCTTTGGACTGTTTGCCAGGTCACTGCATTTCACCTGGCCTGTCCCATATGCTCTCACCAACGGTGCAATAGTCTGAAATTTTAAAGCCTCATGGCCAAACAAAATTGAAAGTGAGCGTATTGCTATATCCGATTTTCCACACATGCTGGATCGTCAATGTTCAGAATGTATGATATGTTTTCACTTTATGAGTAAATATATATGTATAGAAATAGGGTTGGAAAAGTAAAGTACAGGGGTTTGTTTTCCGCAAAACAAATTTGTCTCACCTTGCCCACACAACATCAACTTGGGCAGTTTCCACAACTGACTGCTTTCATTGTATGTGTGGGTTTGAAGTGGTCACATATCAAAGGGCTCTGTCTCTGCAGGGTGGATTCTCTGGTAGTCTGTGCAGTACAACAAGGCGATAGTTACCTCTCACAGTCTCTCACTGCAGCATCCCAGCCCAAATAAACACATCACCTCCACTGCAGGGGGGAGGAGGACAACAGCACAGCTGCCAACCCCCTCTCTTTTTCCTACCCAGCAGCAGCACCAGCCATGGTGCTGTGGGGCATCCCAGGCACGAACAGGTGTTCTGATGGTGGAGCTGGGCCTGCTTTTGGGCCTGTACTCAGTGCATGGACGTGTGAGGGTTTGGTGAAGACTGGCTGGCCAGACTTTAATGGTGTGTTGGTGAGTCCCGGGCTCAGTGCTAGTAATTATGGTGGAGAGAAGGCGATTAGGCAGCGCTGAGCCTCCCAGCAAGGGGGGCGGGCCCACGCCCAGCAGGGAGGGGAGTCTTGCCACGGGAGGGACCAATCAAGTGTAAAGCCGAGTGCAGACCCTGGGCCTTGGTTCAGTGGGAAAAGGCTTGGCCACTGGTTCAGAGCGCCGCAACTTTCACGGATTAGTAGAGACACTATTCTGAGGACTGAAAGGGGAAACACAGCACGGAGGCAGTATCAATGCAGGCGTGCACGCACACAAACACATGCAGTCACACAGTCGCTCTCTCTCTCTCTCTCTCTCTTTCTTTCTCTCTCGCTCTCTTGCACACAAAACCCACTAACAGCTGGGAGGAGGGCTCCAGCCATTGCTATATTACCATAGCAACGGCATATCTCACATTTGAGCCCTAATGAAGACACTTTGGATATGTATTCTTCCAGTTAATGGAAGTATTTTAATAGTTTCTCTCCGTGTTCGTCCAACGCCTCCCCGACTGGGTTAATGATGTGGAACTAGAAGTGCTTGGTGCATCAGACAAGCATCATGTCATTTGTAAATTACAGGATATATAAAGTTTTACTCGTGTTTTTATGAACGGGCTTCCATATATGCAGTAAATAAATTTTGGGTAATCTTCGTCGCCTCCTTATCACCCTTGGAATTTGATGCAAAGACAAGGATCTTTTTTGATAGAAGCAGCAACTTCAAGTGACAGTAGGTTGCTCAAATGAAACGCTTTCCCACTGTTCACTGCCTTTACTACGCCAAACAACTTCAGAGAATCTGCTCATGAGCTGCTCTTTACACATATGATTTTTAATCATTTGGTTTTTCAATATAATTCTTGAGAAGCCCATAAGAAGAGGCCTCTTAAATGATTTGGTTGAGTTCCGTTTCGGATAAAATAGGGCATCAGTCGTAACGAAGTGTATGAAAATGAAGCTGGGCTTATGGGTGAGTTGTAAGAATTTTTTTAATCTTGAGGAAAACTGATTCAGATACAACATTTTGAAGAATGCTTATTGGGGAACAATGGTCTGATACAACAAACAATTAAGTCATTAATTCAGAATTTGTGTGTGGACAGTATAATCTTAAATTGTGCTGGTATACTGTGTGATTAGCTAGTTAAGCAGCAAAAAGACGCAAAGTGTATCTATCTCAGTAAATATCTAAGTCCCAGCATGTTTTCATCCTTGACAATGTGTTCCGTTTTCCCAGCTTTGGTTCCGTTTTCTCCTCACTCTTGAGAAAGAGTAAACATGTACGCTGATTTGGTCCTAGATGGGTTTGAGAGTTCCTCCATCTCCTCTATTCTGTTTAATGGCGTCTCTTCCCCAGAAAGCCTCTATGTTTGTGTGTGTGTGTGTTTTGTGTGTGTGTGCGTGTGTGTGTGTGTGTGTGTGTGTGTGTGTGTGTGTGTGTGTGTGTTTATGTGCGCGTGTGATTTAGCGTTCTTTGAGATGAGGAGAGTACGCCTCTATTCATTCCCCCCAACCCGTGCTTGCTTTGGGTACTATCATCCTGCAAACTCTCTGACACACACTCACTCACATACTTCCTGTCTCTCTCTCTCTCTCTCTCTCTCTCTCTCTCTCTCTCTCTCTCTCTCTCTCTCTCTCTCTCTTTTTTCTTTTCTCTTCTTTCTCT
>KV751335.1:3097662-3125394 GCA_001698575.1 Mola mola
TACACAAATAAACTTATAAACACCTTTACTTATAGTTACATTATGTGTTGTAAACTGTTTATTTATTGTTGTTATTTGGCTTTTTAGATGCTATTGAGTTGAATGTTAATGGTAATTAAATACACAAAAAAAGAAAAACACATGATTTAAATGCAGGAAAGCACAAGAAATGACGTCTGAAACACCAACTTATTTGATATAAGGGCAAACAATGAAAAATAGTTTAACACATTTCTGAAAAAGTCTGAATTATCCTCCAGCGACGTGTTGCATTTGTGCATGCAGTTAATTGCTCGGGCAAGATAGTGTTTTATGTTTTCTGTCAATCTATCAAATTACTGTTTGTTTGTGTTACTTTCCTTTGTGCATTCAGGACACCGTATGCATGTGAACTTCCCTCAGGAGAGAAAGGGCCTAGTTGATCCAGCCAGCGAAGGGATGGGATTCTGGAGGTGGGGCAGGTCGGTTTGGGAGGTGATGTTGTCAGGAGGTTGGGGTGCTGGAGAGTTGATCGATCCCCAGCTGCAGGTTGCAGAGCTGCAGAACACTGCGAAGCACTCAGAAACCTGTTCTGACTACCAAGCAAACAGCACATATGGAGGGAGTGCACGCTCGAGTAGTAATTCAGATATCAGATGTACTGACTTGAGAGATTCTACACTCAATAGTTCATTATGATCCTCATTAAGAACGATTCATAATTTGATGACTTCACAAAAAATAACAGAGCACCGGCTCAAACAATAGTGCAAGTGAAACAATTTTATTTACGGCATTTAATAATCTCCAGACTGCTCAGAAATTCCTTATGAATTCAATAGACGATGTTCTTTGGCTTAGCCTATGATTTATAATGTCTAATAAAGCTTTGTTCTATTTGTGAATGTGATGTGTAATTGAAAGCTCAGAAAATACCCCTCTGATGAACATTGTGTTTGAAGAAAGAACACTCTTTTGTACAGGCCACAATGCAGCACCCTTATTCATAAGAGACAGAGTGGTTGATCACAAACATAACATACATACTGGAGTTACAAAATGGTTGAAGCTATTTCTGTCCTTGAATCATCAAGTTAAACAGCGAGAGCAGCCAAATTCCCAGTGACTCAGTTTTCATAAAGAAATAGGTTAAGTCTTGATGTTTAAATCACAGGCAGAGTGTAAATCTCCTAAAATCCTTTCATGCTTGTTAAGGCAAAATGTTGTTGTTTGGGAACACGTCCTTAAGAGCATAGTTTGCAGTGACAGACGGTGTGTTTGAATCTGTATCAGGTGCTGTGGCGTAAGTGAGGGATGCAGAGCTGAAGGCAGAACACAATAGGACTGACGGGAAGAATGAGATTGTTTCATTTCAAGGTCTGTCTACCCTGGGAGCTTTGGCAGCTCCGCAGACCTCAAGTTTGCTTAAAATGAGGGTTGATTTAGAGTTTGGATCTCCAGGGATGGAAATTGTCTGGACACAGTGTGCAATCGATAACAGATCAATAACTCAACAATATCAACCAGAGCCAACCTGGCTCCCTCCTCCCACTATCCAAAGCACAAACAACATGAAATGGAATCTTATTTGATGTTGCTCTGTGGGCAAATGATTGAAGGTTGCCTTAGGCTAAAGAGGATTCAGTAGGAAAAGAGAACTTAAACACGCCACTGGTGCTTAATGACTTATTGTATTTACAGGCAGTGCAGTGAAAAGTGCTTTTTTTTATCACATGTATTCCTGTACCTTGATCTATTGGTGTTCAGCTTCAGCACAATACATCACTGTGTTATTATAGGTCTGTCTGCTCAGCGCCAGGAAGCCAAGGGGAGATTTACTGTCTCTAAAATTGGACAAACATTCTTTCGGTGGCTTTTCCTTCCAACACACGGGGAAATTATTATCCCAGACATACAGCTGTAAAAGAGCAATATTCAAGCGGCGAGGAATCTGGAATGTTACAGCTGAGACTATCAGAGAGAGAAAGAGAATGTGAAAATCAAACACTGCTTGAAACCTTGAACACTTACTGGAAACTTGATGAAAGCCGTATCCTGGGAAGTGTATATTAATTGCCCAAAAGACTGCATGAAGACGTGTAGCTGTGGATTGAAATCACCTCACAAGCTCTCAGATTGCTGCTTGTGAGATAAGAGCGTCTATTTCGCTTCTCCTTATGATAGATTCCTGCAACATAAAGCAAACAAAGACACAGAATGAAACGGAAATCGTGTTGCTGATTGAAGCAAATGAGTGAAATGTCAAGGACTTCTCTTCAGTTGCAGAACGTCCTTCTCAAAACACTGAATGGACTCAGTGAAAAGGCTGAGGCATTCACACACTATCCTATGCAAACAAGCTGCACAAGAACCACATTGTTTCAAAAGACCTTGTGACACACAAAAAAAAGCAGGCAATGTCTTGGACACACATGCTATCCCCAGACTCTTTCATGCCCAGGCTAAACGTTTAGCCACCCTGGCTAATTAACTGCTGTGAAAGAGTGAGCATCAAAGGGGGGCTGAATTTGGAGCTCTATGACCAGCCCACAGGTCCAGAGGTCATCCCTCTCCAAGACAGAAGTTAGGACGTCCTGGCCCGGGACCTCTGGACGCTAACCCTTAACCCCTGCTGGAGCATATCAAAGCTCCGGCAGCAGAGTGTTGTGCAGACGCCCCCCAACAATAACAGGAGGACATCAAAGAGCCAGTTGGAAAAAGACGAGATAGAAAAAAATAAAAGCGAGCCAATATCAAATTCCCTCTTATTCTGCAGATATTCCAAAAGATGAATATAATTAATCTCTCCAAGTTGTCATGGCTCTAAAGGGCCCTTGCTGTGCTGCAGCCTCCTTGGGGCACTTGAGGAGAATTATGTGATTAAACAGACCTGTGAATTCTGGACACAGGCAGACAGAAGAAAGCTTCAGTCCTCTTCATAATGCCCGTAATGAAGTGGCTGGTGGCTCCGTCATCCCTGGCTGGGCCTTGTGCAGCCTGTTCACAATCTGTCTAATGACAGAGCGGGGGCTGCCGAGCGCACCAGTGCTTCCCAATGAGCCACAAAGGGAGATCACAGGCTCCATTGTGGCTAGGCACAGGAGCTTAGCACTCATCAGGCCCAATAAACCTGTCTCTAGTCAGGGTAGGACACACCCCTCCTCACCAGCCAGGAGCCCCACGCAGCACACTCCTTCAGTCGCTCACTCAGTCATTATGACATCAGGGTGACATGGCCTTATCACCCGCTGAAATACAACGTACGCTCTCGCTCACCACTGTTTATATTTACGCGCTGACACTGGAATCTCTCGCCCACTGTGTACTGTAGTGCTGAGAATGTATGGGTATGTATCTGCACTGGCTGGGTGTCTACTTGCCCGCCCTTTCGCCTCCATCTTAAACAGGGCTACTCCTCTTGGCCTGCGATGCCTCGCCGGAGCTCCTGCCAAACGTATGCAAATGAGCATGTCCACAATGGTGCCCACAGCTGCACACAGTCGGCCAAAGACAGAGGACGAGGCGGCCGTCCCTTTCATCCGTAACCCCTGATCCCCTCTCAATGACACGTCATGTTCACACCAACACTGGTCACCGCCAAAGACCCATGTCGCCTCCCAGCCCAGATATCCGATCCCTCCAGCTTTTCTCTCCACACACAGATGAGCCTTTGGCCCGGCTCTGGACAGAGTGTCTGGAAACTGCTCAGACATTCTGCGTTTGCATACCTCAGACCCGTCGATGGCTATTGAACGTTTGTTAAACCAAAGTGGAAAAGGAAATGTGCGGATGAGTAAACAACTTGTGTCTTTTTTTCTCTCTCTCCTCCACCCTTTTTCAACAGGCTTTCCTCCTTGGTCATTATTTGGACTAAAATTACTGTGCCGGGTGGCTTGGGACAGGGGGAGGGAAGAGGGAGGAGGAGGGTTATCCAAAAGAGAGTGGGGGTAAAGAACCTGATTGCTTTAATCTCAGTGCTTGCGGCGCACCCCTTTTCATAAAGCTCTTTGGCCGTGTGATTCAGACCCAGGCCCCAGTGTTCTGCACCCCACTATTGTTCTCTCATGAAAATCAATTCCCTTGAAGACCCTCCTTAATCCCGTTTTTGGCGTCAACAATGGCCACTTGTGCACGGCCTGATAGACTAAGAGCTGGGATGATGCGGCTGTCTGCTCTGATTCCAGCCCATTCAGGTAATGGCGGCCCGCGTCACTTTGTAGTGCCAAGTGCAGGACTCGACAGGAAGACGTTTGCGATCATAATTTCCTGCAGAGCAGAGGCCCCGGCACCCTACACACCCGCAGGACTTTTAATTAGGACAGACAACCACAGAGATTAGAGATCAGCCTGTAACAATGACTGTCCCTTTGAACGTGCCTCAGCCTCTGTCCCCACTGAGCCCATATGGAGAGCGTAGTGCCATGATCACGCTAATAATGATCACCTTCGCAGTAGCACGCAGCAGTAGTCTCCACACATGTTCTGCAAATCTGGTCTGAAATGTGAATATTGTAAAATATAGAGATTCTAGTAGGCAGACACCATCTTACTCAACTACACCTCCATTTGGATATAGAATATCTATTGATTTCATTTTTTTTTTAACGAGTATCAAAGCTTCTTATGGGGCATCAGGAAAGCCCAGAGTAGCGTCTTGCAGGAGAGTGTTCATAATTCAGTTTTTGGTTCCAGGTTGATTTTCCGACGCTCTGCCGCCTGAAGAGAACAGTCATATCTTTGCCTGTCAGATACTGGTTTTTCAATAAGTTCTGAAGTCTGCTCATCTTATTATTGGTTTCATACATCAAAACAGCCACAGTTCCCGCAACTGCTGGACTCCAGATATAAGCTTTGATGCAGCCTTCCTCTCACTCTGGATAGACCAACAGGAAAGGGAGCAGAGAGCAGCATCACAGCAACAATCCCCCTTAATTACAGTCGGAGCTATATCTAAGATTCCCGATGAGGGATACAAAGGCCTAAGTCTACAGAAGAGATTTCATTACTCGTTTCTCTCCTTACCTTTTCTGTGTTTGGTAAGGAAAGGGAACAAAGGAGGAACCCTACTGATTGAAAACTAGCAGAACAGTGAAACAACAGGACACAACTGATCGCTCATGCATGGCTGGGATTAGGATAAAAGTAGAAAGGGCATGGAGAAGAAAGCGCACAACAAAAGAAACAGGGGACTGACAAACTTTTTTCTTTTTATTTTGTGGTGAAAAGGATGGAATGAAAGGTCTGGTCATATGAAAAGATAGAGAGAGAATGATTACCAATCAGAGGCAGTCCTTTTTTAGCCTCTGCACGCCTCCACACTCGTTTCTTTCAACCAGCTACATGAAAGATGAAGCGTGGGTCTCTGGTGACCAATATGGGACAAATATACCAGATAAAAATGAATTGTTTATCATGCTACATGTATTAATTCATTCATTATTTGTTTAAAGGCGCGTCAGCCATCCTAAGTGTGCATTTCTAAGAGCACAAGAATGGAACAATGTGACTCGCGTTGACCAACTGGCTTGTGAAAGTTGTTCATTACACACTAACTAACAAAACAGCACTCTTTTCAGCCCCTGCCTCCGCTAAGTGGAGATCATCCAACAATACTTTGAGTGCCTCCCCTGCTTTTGGCCTCAGTTCAAATTGTATTCTCTTCTTTATTTATCTCTCCTGACAAAACAGGAGGGGAAGGCAAGTGATTAGAATCTCTGTCGTTGACTTCTTCTCATTTAAGAGGGTATTTGTGAATGCGGGGAGGTGATGACTACGCCTCTGTTTCGGCTCGTTTTAAGCGGTGCCCCACTCGTCCGCTCTCAGTTTGGGCCAAAGGGTGGGGGGGGTAATAGTTAACTTGTCTGGAGGTGATTGAGGTCATGGCATCAGTGTGAAGTGGAGCTTCCCAGAAAGCGGGTGAGGAATTGCAGTCATAATTTCCACAAACAAACGGCATCAAACAACTCCAAATATGTAATTAATTTATCGAATCAAAACTCTTTTAGCATGTTTTGAAAACATCTTTTATCAACGACATATCTGCAGAATTCTGCTATGATATATAGCTCTAGCAAGACAAGAAATCCTCATTGTTTGTGGTTCATACAGAATCTTTTGTTGTGTGTGTGTGTGTGTGTGTAAAAACAACAGCAATAACTGAAACATTTTTCTAGTTTTATCTGCCAATTTTTTTTCCCTTTTCATTTGACCCTATTACAACCCAATATGCAGCGAAGTATTGAATCGGTAACCCCTGTCTTTGTTGCTAGCTGCACATTTGGTGAGACTGGCAAAAAACAGAAATCATCATAAAACATTACTATAACCCCAACCAATAAAATATTTCATGTTTTATCTCTTTTCTTTGGTGTTCTTTTTCACAGCAATTAAGTGCAGTATGTTATCCTACATTCTGTTCCTTATGTTTGAGGTCAGTCACAACCACATTGGTTCTCATGAAAAAAGTGTTGGCATACAGCAAACATAGCACTGAGTTACAGAAATCCAACTGATTCAGAAGTTTGGCCATAAAAAAAAATCACAGATATATTCGAGATGAAAATTCACCATATTTAACTAAGTTTAACTAAGTTTAACTAAGCAACTGTGGCCACTTACAGTTGAACTAATGTGTTCTTTTTTCATTATTCAGTTTCATTCAATTCAATTAGGAAATGTCAGGAAGTGTTGAAATATTAAAATAATATTGGGGTTCCATGTAACTAATGAGCTTCAAAATGCACTAAAGTTATTGATAAGGTAGCTGTGGCTCCTGTATTTGAGTTCAGTATAATCCAAACTGTCTCTCTTTTATAAATGCGTTGATAAAGTCTTTGGAGGATCTATCGGGATAATGGCAAAAAAAACAGGAAAACAAGGCCAAAGTTTAAAATAAATAAATAAATAACAAATAAATATGTTAGCAGAACTCCTTTCCTTTTGTAGGTATCTCTTTTGAGCATCAACGGAAGCGGAATATGCCAACAATAAGGGAAAACTACAACTCAGTTTGACGGATATTGTGTGGAGCACCATGCCACCAAGCCTCTGGAGTTTACAGAAATCCCAGAAACAGAGTTCGGCATAAACAAGAGAGAAGAGTTTTTTAAGTGGCTGCTGAGAGACAATAAGTCTGACTGACTGGCCAGTTGTGCCTGTAAGAGCATAAATCCTCGCACGAGCGTGAAAGCAGTGTAAAGACAGGGTCACCATCTAATACATTTCAAACACAAAAAGTGTTGTTGTTTTTGTTTTTTTCTAGTTTGCCAGTGCCAGCACAAACACACATTCTATCCAGTTTGTCCATTCAACTTACACGGCTGCACAAAGATCACCTGAACCGGACAAAATAATGACTCTTTAATTTATTTATTTTTTCTAATTCTCCTCTGAGGAAGCATTTAATCATCATGTTGTGTTAATGCAGTAGGAGGATGCCGCAGACCAGACGGGAGAATGAGAAATGGCACAGGGAAGAGCTGTATCAGAACAAGTGTTGCAAATGAACCAAACCACCCTCTGACAATCAGCAATAAATTTTTGTGCACACCACACGCAGACACACAAAAACCACAATCAAAACACCCAACTGCAGCGCAGCAACGCTACATGTCAGTCAGATGCTTGCTTAAGCGTTCCATTCTCTTGAGGAAGTTCTCACTATTATCCCGAAATATAAACCACGCATGTTGTCAGGGTGGCTTCTTGGGAAACAATGGTGTCTGTCCTCCAAAGCAGGGGTCCGTGGGGATTTTTCAGTGCCACCCCCGATTCTCTCGCATCTTGTAGATGGCTCCTCTAATCGCCATGACTGGCTGACCTTTAGGCTGGTCCCCTTCTGGGATTTACAGCTTTCACTGGCTTGACCTTTGCCACCCAACACTCCTACAGACACTCCCTTCACGTGAATCCAGCCCCAAAGCTGGACGAGAGCTACTGCCGGCCGATGTTTAGGCTGCTACTGCTACCTCAGCATGTCAGACCCTCTCTAGGTGGTATGACTCAGCTGGAGCTTCATCAACCCCCCCACCTGCGACCACCCCCCTCTACTCCCCGCCTCCATAAAGAAAGTTTCCCCTTTGGCCTGGTGCAAGGTAGACCTGCTTAAAGCTCAACCTAATGACGTGTGCCACGGTGGAGGAGGCTAAATGCCACCACCACATGTGGGGATGATTACAGGAAGTGGTGCAAAGACACAGGGACCTCAGGACTTTAGGGGCTGTTATGTGTTTGGGGAGGGGGGCCATCAGTTGGGACACAGAGGGAGCAAATTCCCAGAGGCTATTGTAAAGAGCAACTCAGCAACAGCCCCATCCTGGCCAGGTCACGCAAATTTAGGGCTAAATGAAATTTAGGTGTTGGGGGGGCTCGTGGTTTCTTAATCTCTAATTAAACAGCCCTCACATTTTGTTCAAAATAACATCAAATAAAAAAAAACAACAAAAAAGCATAGGTCTTCTTCGAAGGGTTAGGGTCAGAAAAATGCTTAAATGGGACATCGCTGCGGTGATGGGGCTTTTGAGTAAACTGCAAGGTTCAGTCTCAGGTCTAACTTCTTCATCCACAGCTATTTTCACCACAACTACCTGCTCATAAACACGGTAGCCGAAGCAATAGAGCATTTCCTCTTAGGGGTGGGGTGATGGCGGGCAGTTAATCACCTCTGAGCAAACATGTGTACTGGACCGTGAAGGCACCATTTCTCATACACTTCACAATGAACCTTGTTTTACTCCCCCCCCACCCCCCGGTCACACTGGCCCACACGGCCAAACTGTGGATTGCTTTTCTGCCATGACCTGCAATTATTACAGGAAACGAAATGACCAGGACGAGACTACGGTAAAAAGGTAAGAATAACAGGTTTGCCCTTTGCTCGGCAAGCAGTTTCAGTAGATGAGAGGAGGGTCTTTTTGTTGAGACTTGTGAGGCGAACTCGGCCCACTTCTCGGCCCGCCAGACTTCAAAGGTCACGAGTTATTATTTATTGCCTCATTTGATTGTGGCTAATGAAATCCCCAGTGCCCTTAATAGAGCAAGTTGGTAACCTCCTACCCAATGAAGTGGTCTTTTCTCACAGACAAACAAAAACAAAACAACAAAGAGAGGCGGTACATAAAAGAGCTTTGGTCAGATGGGTCACATGCTGTCCATTGAGTCCCGGGTCCATCAGGACTATTCAGCGGGCTCTATAAAACCGGCAGGCTGCTTAAATACCTGACAGTAAGAAAAGAAACAAAAACAAAGCGAAAGAGGGGGAACAACAGATAAAATAAATAAGACAGCCCCTGTGACTGATGTGTATGGATGGTGCCGGAGAGTCACAGACAATTCAAGAAATGTGGCTGCAGCCACAAAAGGCGGTTGGAAAATACTGAAGGAGCTTGCTGGGCACATTTTTTTAGGCCTTTCCCTCTTGGACCCCCTTTTGAGTCTTTGTCTGTGCTTTGGGTCCATGTGAAAAGTCAATCACAGACACTTGTCAGCAGATCATTGCTTGTAGCTGTTTATTTCCCAGTATTGAGCCAAAAAACCAAGATCCTCTATGTTTATGTAACTAATTACAGATGGAGAACCTCTCTCACTGTGGAACAACAATTAAAGGAAATTGAAAATACAGTGCATTTCCTGTCATAGCCTGATTAAGATGTTGCTCATATTTTAGCTTGAAAATACGGCGACATCAAACGGTGAGTGGAGGAGAAAGATAAATAGTGGGCAGTGATTAAAATCCATATTTATGCAGCCCAATTTTCCTTGCGACAGAATTCAATGTGTTGGTTAGCTGGCTCCATTTGATCTTAGCTGAGAAAAGAGATGTCTGAACCTCCGGGGCCTGTGATCTCAGGCTAAAGCATGGGCAAAAACAGTCAATTATACTGTAAATTATGGAGAAAGGGGTGTCTAAATGTTTGAGCCAGTTTTTTTTTGGTTTTTTTTCAACGGAACACAAAAATGTGAAAACAAACAGATTCTCTCATTTGGTGTATCAGATTTATCAACACTGACATTTAATTATAGCGAAGTAATCATGCCGTTTGTGCAAGCAGACAAACGAGACAACATGGCATAACCTTAAAATACCTCTTACAGCTCTCACAACAACGCAACAATGACACAGGAACTCTTTCAGAGAGGAAGAATGAAACTTTGCATCAGTGCCTCTACAGTCTTTTACTATGTGTTTCTCTTTCTTTTTCTCTCACAAAGCACCGGCTGAATGGTTAGATGTTGTTTAGATCTTTCATTTCCCAATTCCAGTCAAGTAACCCAACATAGCCCCCCCCCCCAATGCACACACATGCACGAGCCTATTTATTTAACTGAGCCTCAGAAGCATTCAAGCTCCTCCACAACTCGGAGCAAAAATTTCACAGCCAGCAAACCAACAGTGATATCAAAGTTTGCTCTTAATTTGAATGGGAAGTGTTTTCATGTTCAGGCCAAGGAATAAGTGTGTAATTTCCCAAATGCCCCATTTTCTTTCAGTGTTTGCTATAAATCAGGGGGCACACGCCCCTGGGCTTTGTGAGCTTTGTGAAGAGCATTGACGCTGCGTGCCAGGCTAAAATTTAGCTCAGCGTATGTTTGTAACCCCGTGTTTATTCTAACCCTGCAGATATCCTGCAAGTCACAAATATTAACTCACCCTGTCTACTGTAGCCAAGTCTGCCGGCCTTCCCGCAGTTTGCATTTGAGTAGTCTGAGCCTTTAATGCAGAATGAGGCTGCAGAATCGTCTCTCTGTACTGACACTCTGATGTATTTGTCAGGGCAGTAACATAATCTCAGCAGTTATTGAAATTGGTGTCGTGCTGCTGTCTTTTAATGTCTATGGTCAGTAATTGGCACATCAGGTAATGCATCAACAGCACATCTCACACATCTGGTTAAGATTATAATAATCCAAAATATATTGTGGAACACAATGAATTGAAACAAAGCTGAACAGCACAGAGGGAAATAAAATAATGCTGAAAAATCCATCAACTCCACCTATTCTATCAAGATTATGTGTGAAAAGTTGACATTGCCACCATGACCAGGGGGCACAAGCTAAACTCCAGTTAATTCTCTGCTTGACACAATTATATCTATATAATCTTAGCAATGTTTTGCAGTAATGGAATAGATATTATGTTTTTTCTTGCGTGATGAGATGTGTTCGGCTCCCTCTTTGATCTTGTGCACTCACCAGGAAAAAAAAAAAAAAGATTAAAATGTTAAATTGGTTTTTAGCACTTAAATTTAAAAAAAAAAAAAATTAGCTCTACACAAAACATCAGGAGCACGTGCACATGATGAAATTACCACCAGCTGTCTCGCGCTCACATAACCTGGTACATTTCTGATGTCTTTGTTTCAAAATACAGTGCCAGCCAGCTGGGTGCAGTTTTATTAAGGGATCACGTGTAACCTGAAAATCCACACTTTTAGGTTATGCTTTTACATGTTCTCAGAGATCACAGTCTATAAAATAATAAGCATGTCTTTGGTCATATCGCTGTGTGGTCAGAGGAAAGATGAGGGCTCCTTTTAGTGCAAGGCTGAAGTCAGGGGGGTGACTATTTGAAGTGAGCACAGAGAGCTTGGTTTGATTGGATAAATCTAGGGCTTCACAGAGGAGCTGCCCCTGGTACAGAAGGAGGGGGAGAGTCGATTTTTTTTTTTTTTCTTTCCTGTGGCATTTTTCCTCATACAAGAAAAAAAGATGGGCACTGGCGCTAGGCTGGAACGTGATCATAGGCCAGCACCAGACCAGAGAGCTCCCCATTAAGGTTTTGGGTTATAAACAGCATCTGTTTCAAATAGGGCTATAACTAGAGGAGTACTCGCTCCCTCTCTCCCTCTGCCTGGACCACAGATCTGGCACAAACTATCAAGTCTGTCTTCTCTGCTCTTGCTTCTTCCATCTCATCCCATTGCCTCTCTATTCTCCCTCCTCTTTATAGTTTTATATGCCTCCTGCTCATTAAGGCCCTAAAAGAAAAGGATTTATTTAGTACAAAAACCCCCGAAAACTCATATAACACAAGCATAAGCGTGCATACTAGTTGTGTTTTGTGCCAGGCTGTTGAGGGGCAGTGCTGCCTGCAGCTTTCAGAGCCACTGGAGTGACAAAATAAACCACAAAATCACCAGTTTTCTCAACTGGTTTCCGTAATCTATTATCCCTGAAATTACAAAATTAGGACAAGGGTATTTTGAGCAGTGATGGAAATGACAGGTGGCATGAGAGAGAGAGAAAAAAAAATCTTAGCAGGTTACTTTCAAATCATAGGTAAAAAAAGAAAAAAGCCTGACATGACAGTTTAATCAGCTTTTCAACTGATTCAAACTGAAATCAGTCTGCAAGCTGATGGTACTTTTCTTCAAATAAAGGCTCTCAAAGAGGCTTGTGTGCCGCCATCTGCTGGAGAAGATGTGTTACTGACATAAGATTCTACTTCTTAAACAGATGCGGACATCATAATTTTTTATCTGTTTTATAATTCGGTATGGGAGTGTTCTTGGCAAGTTCATTCTTCAAATGACAGCTATAAGCCACTTGCATGTTTTTATCCAACCCAAACCTGATATTTGATGACCAAGTCAGAAATTGATGACACATTTCAATAATTTGGACATTCATATTTACCACAAAAAAGTGAGTGTACACGAGACATTTCATTTAAATCAGATGTGGGGTTTTTTTTTTAATAAGCGATTACATGGCTGATTTTCAAGTTGAAAGGCTCTTGAGGGTGGAGTTAGTTCTTTGTTCCCAGCTTGCTGACAGTGTGCAGAGCTCTAAGCTGCACCTATTTGAGCACCATATATTAAAGTTTATAGCAGCATGAGGCCCCCAGAGTGAGAGACAAAAAAAAAAAAAAAAAAATCAGTGCTTTGTCTTTTCAGAAATGACTTGACACAAAGCTGCTGCTTTGTTCTTTAACTTTTATGGTGTGACAGCTGAGCCATGGTGAGACGTTTGTGTGGGGAAGTGCGTATGCACAATCAGCCACTCTTTTCCTGACACCCATGTCAAAATAAGCCCTTGCAAAACACACTCTTAACTCCCCCGCCTCCCACCCCTCCCAGGTTTCCTTCACATCAGCCAAAGGAGGGAGAAAAGAAGGCATGTGAAACAGTCTACTCCTTGACTTAAAGTCTACCATAGTGATTTCTGGACACTGTCTTGGATAAGAATGGTTGACAGATGGTCACCTGGATTAATAGAGTCAATTAATTCATCCTATTATATAATTAAGGATAGAGTCTGATGAGCAGAGAGGACCAGGCTTCCTGAGATCCTTTAGACCTATCTCCTAAAAAAAGAAAACCGGCGACAGTTACCTATCAAACAGCACCACGGTGTGGAAAACAATTGTCCGAAACCCGAATGAAAGCAGAGCACAGGATGTGGGGAGGCCATGGTGCCTTTTCCAGATAAGGTGATGAAATGTTTCCCTCATACTTTGCCTGAACAGCTCATCCAGTCAGAGATGCAATAGCCTACTTTCAACAAAAATTTAAAAAATAAACAAAGTTCCACCAGAAACACCCTCAAAGTCCTCTCTACCACGCTCTCAACCCTCGACTCTGCCTCATTATAGATGATGCTGAAGCAAGGTGTTTATTGAAATAGTTTTAAAATGAAATACAAACAGAAGCACAGACCGTTTGCTCTGCTTCTGATGGTTTAACTCATTCATGCATCATATGTTTAGACTAAAATAAGGTGAACCGTTACGCCTGAGCTTTGGCAGTGACCCGTGTGATCCACCGGAGGGCGCTCCAGGGCGGAAGCTGCAGCTCCCATTAAACTCTCTGATCCATCCCTCTGCACACATTGACATGATGTGAGCCGCAGTGTGGATCCGAGGTGAAGACGGTGTTCTGAGGGCACAGCTGATGAAATGTTGGGTCACACCGAGAAAGGGGCGACATGAAAGTGTGGATGTCTCACTGTTCACGTCCTGCCCTCCTTCCCCAAGATCTGTCAGCAACATGCATTACATCTGGATTCAGACAGAATTAAGTGATGTTCATTATGTGATTTCCTGTTTTATTGCAAGTCCCTTTAAAGTGTGTGCTAGTCCGTCTGCCTGCTTCCACTTGCGTTATTGTATAATAAATGCTCTATTTACCCACCTGGAAAATATTCATGTGTATGAGTGTTGAAATACTAGTGTAATAGTATCATATAATAGCTCGAAAGATTTCCTGTCATGATTAATACATTTGATGTTAAGTTGTCGCAGCATTCCTCATGTTTCATTTATAAACCTTACTTGTGCTGTTAGACGCTCTCCAACAACATGTGTTCAGCAATGAAAGATGAAAGCAGGGGAGGATTCATGTAGATAAAAGCTTCACTTTCAAACAAATTATTTTTTATAAGCATAAATATGCACCGCACAAGGTGTGCAGCGCCATCGTTTATAATTAAATCCTTAGATTTATCCCAGGTTGGCAACAATAGTAGCATTGTGTTAATTTAGCTAAAGGGGCAAAGATAAGGAGTTAAAGTGAGACTTTGGCGAGACATTTCTCAGCAGGGAGCTTGTTCAGTGGGGGTATATCCGGGTGACAGACCTCCTGTGTGATTGGGTGTCACGCACACACGCACACACACACACACACACACACACACACACACACTTATATACAAGCATTTTATAATCTCAGCTACTCCTATTAATTACCACAATGTAATCTCCACAGGTTTTCACACGTATCGGGAGCTGGCCCTGCGCTCATTTCATTTAATGTAGGTTAGTAAGAGGGTATAAGACTGATTAAGCTGATCTTTCCTGCCCCCCCCTCCAGTTTCCCATTGAAAACTCTGTCCAACCAGAAAAGAGGATGCCGTCTGAGACACGACTAATCTTGGCACAAACTCTTTAGTGCAAACTGTTTAGTGTCTAAGAACGGGGCTGGGTCTGAAATTCACTGACCTTTTCTTTGTTTTTACTTCATAACAGAGACATTTGGTATGTGGTGGATTAGACTGCCTGTTTATTGCATCTGTGGCGGCTCGAGCTTTGAATAATGGAGGGAAGTAGCCTGAAGCTCAGTGTGGTCGGCAGGGCGGGTCTCACTGCCCTTTGCTGGATTTGAAGCTTTTTTGCATATAACATAACAAATTATCCAGTGTGAAGTATAGATTTCACCACAGGAAAATGTAGTTAGTGCTGCACGACTAAGAGGTTAGAATGAGTCGAAAATGGGAGAGGAAAGACAAGGTGCCAGGAGTTGACACCAGATTTACACATTATATTTTTAGGTGCATGGTGTAAGGGTGTGCAGGGTGATGCGAATTAAACATTTCAAATATGGCACTTTAACATTCAAACAGAAAGTGAACTGCAGCGTGAAAGCTTTAACCCAACCTGGTTGGGGAAGTTGAAAGACAGAGCTGTCTTACTGCTTGTTTTGATCCTCGTGAGATGTGACAGCTGTGTGGCGTGAGTGGAGACATGTCTTTTGCATCCGATCCCTTGTCTTTCCGTGCTGGTATAATCTGCGGATGAGAAGACCCCTCACGTTTCATCCTATGTTTCACAAATCATATACCATACCTTTACTCTAATTCAAATGTTCTGGCACTTTTCCTTTACATTCACTAGGATCTGTTTGTTTTTGCTCCTGCATTAAATCAGTAGCGTGTCTTTGCCAGCAGGTGGCAGCATTGCACATGAAACGCCATCCACAGGAAGCGGGACAAATATCAGTATCACGTCACTAACCAAAGAACTAATTCCTTCCATCTCATTGATGTATTTATATCCACGGTACTTTTGTTGTCATCAGGCCTCAAATGGCACAAGTTCTTTTTGTGGCAGCCGGAGAACTTTTTAATGTTCGCATGACAATGACAGAACGCGAGTGAACATGTTTTGACATGAGTCTCAGGGGATTGTTGCACCTCTGTCCGCTCGTCATCTCTCCGCGCCAATATCTTTCTGAACATTGACTACAAGTAGACAAGCTGAAATATTCATACAAATCATCTATATAAATAAATAAATGCAAACTATGTTTAAAGAAGATGTGTTTGAGGTCCCCTGTGGCACAGAGAAAAGCAGCAAAATTCTTGGTGGGGTATGTTATCCAGTTGTCTCTTTTATCCTCCCTCTTTATTAACAGAGAAGTGGTTGTGGCTTGAGGCCTCAGCACGGAGCCATCCTAAAGAGCCTTCGTTCGCTCTTGTGTCTCATCGCCCGGAGCTGGTCATTGACTCTCCTGTGTTGAAATGGATCATCCTGATAGGCCGTAGCTCCGCGGGGAGCATTTCCACTTGTTAGCGCTGACCTCTGGAGCCGCACGGTGAGAGCACTAACACAAGCTGTGGCCAGCTGTCTGTGGACACCTAATGCACCGAAAAGGAAACAGGGCCAGGCAAATTCAGGAAGTCGCTGCAAAAATTAGATGAGATGTGATGTGCAGCGCCAGTGGAGGATTTATGAAGCTGTTAAGAGACACATGACCCCAGGGCATTTTCCCACTGCAAAAAAAAAACTGCGTAACTTCTAGCTGGACCACAGGGAGCATTAACCTCTGGTGTCTTTGGCATCAGTGGCACAATCACCAGAGTTAAGCCCCAAGAATATCACAAGATAAGACCAAATGTGTGCGGACAGGCTGGTATAGAAGTACACACATGGGTCCACTCAGACGAGTGGTGTCCTTTGGGTTCATTCATAGCTTGTGTCTTCATATTTCTTCTTATTTGTGGTGTCCTGCTCTCACCCTGGTGACGGCTACTCATCACAACTTGGCTGACTCGTACCTGGTAGCCCTCCCTAATTACCTCTGCCCAGTGTGTGCTGGATGGTTGGTCTATTTGTTAGCAGGATTACACAAAAACTATTTGATTGATTGAAAAAAAAAAAAAAAACCTGGTGGGAAGATGAATAATGGGCCAAGGAAGAACCCATTAACATTCAGATCCTGGTTAAGGGGCAGATCCAGGCATTTTATTTTAAATGTTGGTATAGCATTATTACAAAATTTTAGCTAACTGGTGGCTTCTGATTTATGTTTTGAGGTACGTTACTAATCATTTCTTTTTGTTTTCTTTTGAATTCTGCTTGAGGTAAGAGAGAGTTGAAGAAGAAAATGTAAAGTACTGTTGCACCTTGTCCCTCTCCACCCACTAACCTCTTGCAGTCAGAGGACTGTGTTGCACTCTTTTAAAAAAAGCACAATCCTTACAAGACTCCACACTTTTTATCTTCTCTGATAAAAACATTCCCACTGCAAAGACAGATGTTTCTTTTAGTGTCAACAGAAGTGGTTTTGCCTTGGATTTTGCCACCTTGTTTTTTATGATCTATCGTGCACACAGGAGTTTGATCAGGACGCGGCATGGCGTGCAACCCCAACCTCCTTACATCTGCACCTTCAGAGATATTCCTGATTGATCTAAATGACCAACCTCAGTTAGGAGGTGCAGACTGCTCCCGAGAGCTCACAGAGGCTTTCAGGTTTAAATAAAAGATCTACATCCCAAGCCTGACGCCCAACTCTGGCAGCCTCCACAGACCCGGCACGCTGCGATTACATAAGCAGAATCAGAAGATGTGAGAGAAGACAGGAAGGAACAGACTAATGTTACCGAAGATAATTATCCAGTGCTTTTTGACACCTTCTGATATTGACTGTACCATGCATGAGAAGGCGCAATCTTCAAATTCAGATTTAGATTCTCTGAATTGTGAGTGTATGTCTTATTTGAAGGTAACATTAATACTAAAACAGTCTCTGCTTTTACAAAAGGTAGGACATTACCAGGATTTGTTATGACTTTATAGTAAATCTACTAATGATCCCTCTGTAATCTGACTGCACTGCATCAGTTCATAGTTGATGTGCAGTTAATTAAACAATGGGGGGATTTTTAATAACAAAAAGGATACAGGGATAAGTCTGGATTATGACCCAGTTAAGAACCAAAAGCCCTCTGTGCCAATTAAAATTCACACAGTTCTACTTAAATAAAAACAAAGACAAAGCTGAGATGTGCCCCTGACATCGAAGAAGAAAACATCCTGATGAATCAACTGCGCAGTATAGCAAACCTTATCAAAGACATGTATTTATATTTTAAAAACTATACGTATTTTTCTGCATCTATTCTTTTCTTTTAGGAGCGGTAGTGGTTCTTTGTTTACTGTATGCAATCTGGCTTGAGCAAAAAAAAAAAAAAAAAAAAAAAAAGAGCTTGTGATGCTGTTGTGGGAGAGAATTTCTCTTTGCTTTCTTGTTAAAATGCCAAATGTTTCTAGAATGTGAACAAATCTGAAAACAAGCGTCTTACACTTAAGTCCTTTCCATGCTCTGGAGGTGAAAACAAATCATCTTCATGCCTCAGACTTTTACAGAAGGCAGAGTTTATGACACATTGGCTTCTCCAGGAGACACCTTGGTAGGTCTTTCTGGTCCCGTTATGGTGTAGCTGCTCCTCTCGGGAGCAGCGGGGTGGTTGTTAAGTGCCCTAAGAGGTTAGGTTAGGGGTAAAGCCGTTGCTGACATGACTGGGCTTGTAAATCACATGAAAGAAGCAGCAGGACAATTTGTGCCGAAGTAGTCAAGCGTTTTAAGCCCCTGCTCGGTGCACAAACTTTGCTACCAAAGCGCTTATTGGTAGTACAACATGTCAGTGGGCCAGATGGAGGGAGAGAAGACAGCGACTTTCCTCTGATGTGTCACCGAGGAGCGCACAAAACTGGCACGGGCCCCTGGTATGTCCTCTGCGGAAATCAAAAAGGCCCATAACTACACTGCGGTGCCATTAATCTCTCTTGAAAGTCCGTGTCTAGTAGTGTGAGATTGAATCCAAGCCATCATACATAAAATGTAACAGTGTGTAATAGTAACTTTTCATTTTAAAGAAATAGAGAGTGGAAATAAGATCAAATATTTTAAGGCAAAAAGATTAATAAAGAGAGTCTTGATGCCAGGCGCTCTATTGATGTCTACGCTGTCCCATCTCTTTGCCCTGCGGACTGAAAAGTGGTTGCTTTTCACATTTAGCTGTTAAATTTTGTATGTATCTGAGCAAGCACTTGCACATATTCTGGAGTGTGCAGAATATTTGTGTGGTTGCCTTGCTGCTAACATAGTCAGCCGTAACCACTGGCAACCTTGTTTTTGAACATGAATGCTGCTCTGAGTAAAACAAATGAAGGGATTAATGTACATATATTTAATATTTAACTATATTTCTTACGTTTGTGTGTATAAGAAAACTATTCGCTTCAAGTCGATGCATAAAGCTTCACCATCAAAAGAATATGTAGTTATTTGGAGCAAAAGCTTCCACAGTCAGTCACCAAGCATTAGGCTTGTTATTAAAGATTTAACACACTGCAAAGTACAACAGAAGGTTTCAGCTCAGCCATATGATGTCATGTCATTCTGTAGCACGGGCTGATAGGAACAGCTTGACTAATATAAAAATGGTAAAGGTACAGCTTTCAAAATGATGCTCTTCTTGCCTCATTATTCTAAAAAGCATCTTCCCTACTTGTGTTTATTTTTACTGCCTGAACGTTTTGTGTCCGACCACACCCATGCTTCAGTTTCCCTCTCTCTCCCCCGTCCCTCCTTCCACTGTGCTGCCTCATCCTCCCACAGGATCAGCCTCCTCCTTGGTGTCTCCCATGGTGGCTCCTCAGCCCCTGTGCAAGTTGTCCTGGGAGATATGAATTAATGATAACAGCAGAAGCTTCACAGACCTGGCTCATCCACTACATAACCCAGGCAGGTCTGCTGCAGATCTGCACCGTTCTGACACCGAACGCACAATACTGAGGCGTGCACCTTCCACAGCTGACCTTTCTTAGCCTCCTTCTCGCCGCTGCACACAATGAATGGTGCAGCGGGTCACAAGTATTTAACCATAACGTGTGCAGTGGAAGTTGTATCTCTGAAACGCACAACTTAGCTGGTAGAGCACTGCCGTGAAAGAAGAGGTGACCTGATAAGATGGTGAGTGTTGAAGCAAAACTTCCACAATTAGTCACAAAGACAGCGAGACTATTCTGCAGTTACAGAGAGGGAGTTTCCATTTCGCTACCAATTAAAGAGAGGCAAATCTGCTCTTCATCGTCCCAGTACCATTAGGCAGCAGAGGGCTGTTGTGTGTGTGATCATTTTATAAATCAATCTGCCTCAACACCCCAGGGAGGCATGAGTGCCATGGTCCCCTCTGTACCTGGATGCACCTCATTATATATTCTGCAAAGTCACACAGGAGACTGTAACTAGGAGGCCCTTGTTGAAAAGTCCTTTAAGCGACCAAGTGATGTGGACATTTCTTGAAAATGTCTACCCTTATATCTTTTCAGAGGTGCAGTGAACTTTTCTCAGGTTCAATAATAAAATTCTTATTTTAACTCTCCATGCTGACATGGTGACCTGAGAATGATACTCCTCCTGATGTGTTAACGATGACTTATGGCAGCCTTTGCTTAGGTGTGTGGTCTGACTATTAAAAATCAAGATTTGTTTCAAGGCTGTTAGTTATGCACCATGAGGGTTTAAATCACTAGGACTGCTTTTGCTCCTTCCACTTGGACATTCTGAACAACAACCTCATAAAATATTAATTGGCTCACTGCAGAATTGCAAACCTACATTCTGCTGTCCTTGTTTTCTTTCTTCCTTATTCCCCACATGTTTTGCAAAGTTGATGCACTAATATGGAACAAAATCAGTCCACTCCTAATAAATGCAGGTTTTGGTGAGCAGAATGGTAAACAATTGCCTCACTGAGGATCTTTCAGGGAAACTGCCATAAAAACTCAGAATCACCACATTCTCTAGAGGGCTTTTTTCTGTTAGTGTCTGAAAACTATCAATTTCAATGCAGTGCCTGTTATTACATCGAAGCCTATACATCATACAAACGAGTAAAGTCCCCAAATATTGCAAGCCGGCAGTGTCCTTCTCTGACTCCCCTCCTTTACTGTTTCCCACGTCTGGCTTCATCTCTGTCTCTATCTCCAGTCCTCTGCTATTGCCTCTCACCCAGCCTCGCAGTTAAAGAGTGCCATTAAAAGCTGGAGAAAACTTGCAATGGGCCATTAACAATAGATTAGCCGTAACATTTCCATTTCCTCTCTCCCTGTGTGCAGTTATCACAGTCAAATGCTCCAAAACCTCTAATTATAGGCCATTTGAGTCATTGTCTCGGGGAAAAAGGGTTGGGGTGAATCAACTGAATCCAATTTACAATTCAATTTTCTCAACTCCAAAGGCATGTGTCAATTACAGCTGTACTGAATGCCCAGGATATGATGTTGTGAATTGCAGTATGCTACAATAAATAAATATTTTCACTTGCTATTTTCTTTATATCAATCGTTCGTAGCAGTTACTCTGGGCTCTGAGTGTACGGGTCTAAACTTTGAGCGAGATTATCAAAATCCAGACGGCATAGTTTTAATTTACACTTAGCTTTACTTTCCCTCTTGCTCACTCACACGCACAGGCCAAAAGACGATTTGACTATTTATGACCTCTTTCCCATATTGGTGAATATGCACAGCTGTTAAAAAAGTAGCAGAGGTATGGAAGGAACAGTATGGCAGTAATGGATGTGTCATAAATAGTTCATAGCAGATATCCAGCAGGCAGCGGCACACCTTGCAGCCTCTGAATTGCTGCTACAGTTGGAACTCCTCCAGAATTACATAATGCAGCAGAAGTGTGCTTTGTTTGCCAATATGCTGACACACATTGCGAGCGGTGCCAGTATTGCATGTCATTAATGCTCAGTCCACACCAGAAACATATGCACTTGGCTTTATTTTATTTCGACTTTATTGCAGAAATATGACATGTGCTGGTGGACAGACCTTCTGTCCAACATCCAAAATCCCATGATTCTGTTTGTTTGTGTGTGAGCCAGTGGAAGTCATCTGGATGTGTGTATCCAATAAATCCTGATCTGTGAAATAGATATTCCTTTGTGAACCCAGCTGAAAGGCCCACTTCACAGTAAATTTCATCTCCAGGCATGCTGGGAAGACATTATGAAAAGTTAGCTGATCATGCTATAGAAAACAAACTGTAGCAGAGTGCTCAAAAGCAGAGTGCTCAAATGGATTTGCAGATAAGACCATAACTAGTAAGCATGTAACCCTAATACTGCATTCACTTGGAATCCGGCAGCCTTTAGACAGCAGACGGCAAAGGGACACCTCCTGTGCCGGCACGAGACACAACAAACAGTCTGATTTATGGCAAAACGTAGCGCACATGACGGTGATCACCATTTCTATGGTGATGTCTTGTTTACAAAGAATAGAATAAAATCTATTAAATTGTTTTGCATCTATTATTTTATATAAATATTCCTGTATTGGATGTGGCTATAAAAGCTTTCTCTTAATTTTACATTGCAAACTCAAAGCAAATGGTAAATTTCCTCCAAAATGTACGATCCTTCATTTCCACCATGGACAGTGAAAGGAGAGCTGCATTTGTTGTGTGCTTCGTAAATCTTTGTCTGAAAAGGAGATGGCAAAGATAGCAAACGGGGCACGTATGGACTAATCAGGTTCTGTAGGAGCACAGCTTGCATGGAGAATTTGAATGCTGATTGTCTGCCATATATCAACTTTTCTAGTCACATCTCCGTAGGTTTCATGCTCCGGTCATACAACCACGGATACTACTGCGCCCAAATAATCAGCTTCTCATTGTCAATGTCAGCCTAAATGAGGTGTCTGAGGGGTTATGTCACATCTGGTTGTAAACTGTCATCGGGTAGGACATCAAAGAGTTAAAATGTTTTAACTTTCGACATCTGGTTTGCCGTCAGCCGTCCGCCATTTTCCATGTGAATGCAGGATAAATCCTTGAGCAAGCATGTATTTAGAAATCACCCTTTGAATTTTTGCCTGAATGCTTACTGTAGAGCTGAATCACAACTTTGTGTCAAAGAAGTTTCCTGTAAAGGAGACGGTTGTAGACTACATCGCCTCAGTCACAGCTCACTGCTTCCAACTCTTGTTCTTTCAGTCAACACTGAATAGCTATCAATAGAGAGCAGCTGAGATGCTGTAAATGTAGAGTAATATGAATATGAAACCAGTCCCGTCAAGGCAAATCAAATTTGATTTCAAATGAAAAGTAACCAAGATGTCCTTTTGCAGTTTTTTGACCTCCAAGCCTGCTACAATGATGCTATACTATCTCCTTTGCAACTGTGAACGAATTGTTGAAGTATGGATGGTTGGCACATTGATCAGGCTTTTGAGATTTAAAAAAAGCTCTACTTTTTCCAGTCGAACCATGTCCAAGTTTACCTAAAAAGGACTAACATGGACTGACATTAATCGGATGCGTATTGACAGTACTGACGGGTGTTGGGGCACCTTAGTGTGGTGCCTTCAGGATTTCGATTTGTGAAGCTTTTCTTGGCCAAACTGGGAGGATCCCCTGTGACAAAACTCGAACATGCTGGAGGGATTATATACCTGTCTGCCCTGGGAATCTCTAGGCATAATCCAGGAACCGCTAAATAAATCAAATGGGAGTAAGAGGTTCCTTGGTTCCTTGACTTGTGTTGTATTACCATGTAAACCTCAACATAATTATTCAAAAAATTGATGGAAAGAAGGAATGAAGGTCAATGTATCCAACTGAAAGATAATCTAAACATACATATATGCTAACAGACAAAATGCCCAGTATGTAGACACTTGGACTCTGATTTCTACAAATTTGTCCAAAGCGCTCCATCAGAAACGGTTTCTATAATTCGGTTCGAGAACATGAACAAAACTTTATACTGTTCACGATACAATGGACATATCAAATCAACAAAAGCAATAAGCCTTTTATTTCTGGAGCTGATGTCAACTGATGCCCGTAGTTGCTGAGGCCAGAAGCAGAGAATGTTTTGCCTGCTAATTAAAAAAAAAAAGAAATTGTCCATTGTGTCAGCATTTTCCCTGAAACAGTCTGGTCATTGATTTCCACATTAAGCAGACCTTTACACTAACATTGTTTCCAGACGCTTTTCAGAGAGCTTATCGATTGAGGTGGGCAGCCAGACACCACGGATGCATCCTCAATCACCAAATAGCAAAATTAAACATGTCATCATGATCACAGAGAACCTAATTTTGGTGTGAGTTTGGAGGAGATTTGAGCATGACCGAGCATGGAAACAGGGAAAGGAAAAGAAATGGGTGGTGGATGCAGTTGGCTATGGCCTCACAGTGACAGAAATTAAGGTGAGTTACTGCAGATATGGTAGCATCTACTGTTAAGACGGTACCTCTGTAATCACATCGTAGTGTGTGGACATCGCAGAATGCATCTTTCTCATATTATCAACATAGACCTCTATCGCATGTTTTTCTGAAGACACAGTATCTTAAGACTGAAAAATGAAATGTGAGGAGTCAACTGCAGTCTCCATGACAGCAAGAGCCTGAGGTGGGTGTTGATCTATTCACCAGGGACCAGCCCCCGCAGTATGACCCTGATCAGTAGAATCAGATGAACTAAGCCATTCGCCTCCGTTGCGTTGGACCTGAAGCCAGGCTCTGGGATACCTGCTCTTCTGCTGCAGGTTACTTCCTTCTCAAAGGCACATTAAGTTCTTATTTGTTTTATTACGGAGCACAGTAAACCTACAGTTACAGCCTCATGCATGGTGTTGGAATGCAGATGCCAGTGGGCAGAATGTGTGGGATTGGATCTGTATAGTACTGTACTCTGCTTTCTATATGTGAGTGCATAATATGGTTGATTTTGCTCAACATATACAGTAGAATGTGCATTTTTTATTTACATCATGAAATTATAGAAAACTTGATGGACTTCTAAATGTATTAACTGTATGAATATATATCATGTGGATGTATGTATATATCATTTTTGCATAGTCCAATCAATGATAAGCAAATCGCCAGAACAAAATGGAGAAAAATACTATTATGGGTAATTCCCGTAGTAGTCGAATGCAGGTTTTACCTATAGAATTTTTACTGTGCTATTACTGCATCACTTTGGTTTTAAAACGCAGTCATGCACCCACTGGGGAGAGTGACAAAGTACGCTAGATGGATTGCATGGCAAGAAAGCTATTCTACTGAAGTGCGCTGATCAACAGGGGTGATTTTCAGCCCCCTGGTGAGGCATGACAGAGGGTATGTAAAGGTGAAGTTCTGGGTTTAAGGGTCCACAATACAGACCCCCTGGGGAGGGCAATCACCGTGAGGCCAGCAACAGTCAGCACAGCAGTGGCCCCTCGTCACAAAGACACTCCTCTCCAGAGACATGGCTGCGCCTTTGTGCTCTTCCACACTCTGAGTGTGTCCCTCTCCGGGGGGCTTGAGAGGCACCACAGGGTGCCCATTAAACCATTAGGAGTGGAGGAGAGCCTTGGCAGTCTGATACACAAATATACGCACGGTTACTTACACACAAACCTACACAAGCAAAGGAAACCTTTACTGTACTGTAAGTACACAAATGCCCTATGATAACAAAAGCAAAGTATTGTTTACTTAGGATCACTGTTTGCTTTTGAGAGCATGAATGACAGAACTGTCTGTCAGGGCTTTAATTGTTTTTTGCTCAGCCATTACTGGTTAATCACTCATTGACTAAGTCTCTCAGTTACCAACTGACTCAATGACCCACGCTTGCGGTGTTCATATTCATGAGTTAATTGCCGTGTCACACTGATTCGTTTTAAAATTGTCTTTGTGCACCCGAGATATCAAATCTGCATGAGTCTGTGCTACACTACACTATACTTCACGACCCAGATTATTAAAAACAAAAACGTTTTTCAAATGAAATGTAATTATCAACACTAATGTTACTATTACTGAGCTTATGTAGTTAAACACAAAGTGGTGAGCGTCTTTTCTGGAATTACTGAGCCTTTTAAGATGCATCTTTCACACCCCATCATGAAGTTGGTGAATCACCTGTTCAAACTTTTCCAAACTTTTGGTGCTCCAGTCCAAGCCTTTTTAGAATAATTCTGGCATAAAATTCAGGAGATGATCAAAAATCATAAATAACATAAAAAAAATAATATTCATTTGAAGGATAAGCAAGCAATCGCTATATTTCTGTTTTACACAATATCCCATTTTTTGTGTGATATATGGCTTGTAATTAAGAATACACCAATGAATGGCACCTATTTATGACACAGCCGTACCAGTCAACCACGTCCATTTTGGCCAATAGAGATACTGAGCTGATAAACTGGTGCATTGGAACATTTTTGGTTATGTTTTTGGCCTTCTTGTTCTTTTTCTAGTTTTGAAATGCAGAGTAGCGAATGGTAAATATTGTGCAAAAAAACTGGTAGTTCTATAGAAGCAGTGAGCGCTCTGTGATCTGAGTTAAAAGGCAGTTTGACAGAATTCTGGGTAGGGAAACAAGGCAACTTGATTCTCATGTTTGTTAGATGAGAAATCCAGGATGAAACGACTCAGTTATATAAGAAGGTGTGTACAGATATCTCACAAGAGCAATTGTGTTAAAGTCTGCACTGAAGATAAAAAAAAAAAAAAAAAAAAAAGATCTTAAAGATATGTGGAATTAATTGTTTAAGAAATCAGTATATCATCCACAGGACTAGTTGTCCTAATTCAAACTGTGGAAACACTGGAGAGATGTTCACTGTACAAAACTTACACGTCTGCAGTTAGGTAACATTTTTCCTTCAGGCTCTCAACTAATAGCCTATACTCAGAGCACGCATGAACCTTGGAGGTTATAATGGCTAATTAAAAATAGTAGTAAGTGTTAGGGTACAGTGCTCCAGGCTAGTTGTAACCATGGTGTTTATTTGGCAGAGCAGTGTTCTTGCTGGATGTTCTGAGATAGTAAAAGCTATTGGTTGCTATTAACAAGAGAGGTCTTGAGTGGTGGTTACATCAGCTCCAAATCAATAGAATCCATTAAAACCGTTGAGGAAAGAAGTGTTGCAGTAAAAACTGGGCTATGGTGATGGGTCTTTTGCAATTCTGTGTTGTCTGTAGGTTTTGACACCCTTGACATCGAAGCCCTGTAGCTCAGTCTCTAATTTGTCCTTGGCTTTAGGTTTTTCATCACAGTCTTTTGAGATTCATAGTTTATACTGCAATTGGTTGTTTGACACTTTGTATTTCATTCTAAAATTGAGTGCATTTATTTGGATGGAAGGAATTTGAAATTAAAGTTATATTATTATTAACATATTATTTTTAAGCCTCTTTATAACCCTGCTTATAAAATTGATACAGTTTCTGAAAACATGAAGTGAAATGAAGGAAAAACAAAATCAAATACAGAATCAGAAACATGAGAATATTTGTGACATATCTGAAGGACAGTTTGCAAACTACATAACAAAGCTTTATGAACTGGTCATCAGTGGATATACAGTATATATGAATGTAAGATGTATGGGATGGTATATTGTTTATTCCACAGAAATCCATTCCTTGGATATATATGATATACAAATAATAAGAATGCAACACCAGGATTTAGAGGCATTTTCCTGCAATTTTACAATCATAGCCTACAGCTGAGCTGAGCTTTATATTTTCACTATTTCTGTAAATCTTCAGTAAATACTATGTACTGATTTTCAATGTAGAGTAGCATTAGATGACATGAAAAGTCAAGACCAATGAACAACCGGTGGGCAAGTCATTTATTTGTAAAACAAACCATAAAAGGGGTAACAAAAAGTAAAGAAAAAAAGCAAAGTGGTTGTGGTAAAATTATGAAAAAT
>KV751335.1:3129129-3152966 GCA_001698575.1 Mola mola
ATTGTTTTTAGCTGCCTCCTCTGCTTATCACTCTTTCTTAACTCTAAAATAACAACGTGGACAGAGCTACACACACGCACACGTGGACATGCACAGATGCATGCACTTGACCAAATCGTGCATGTTCAAATATATAGCATAGAGGCAACAGCAGAAGCCTGGGACTACTGCTAGCCAACCTTAACGCATGGCGGAAACATCTCTTACTGTATGTATGTAAATATAGTTTCAGAATACTTTCAGAGTTTTCAAGTTCATGTCCGTTCTATGAAACATCAAAACTGATGTTTTTCTAATTCTGTAAAGAAAATTTAATGCATTATGGTAGCATTCAAACGAAAGCATACAGCAGATTATTTGCAAATTTACTCTCAAAAGTTCCTCTCTTCCTTCATTTTACGTTTATACTCTTAAATCTGTCAAGCTTGTTTCCTGTTATTGAATAAATGCTGATTAAGATCAAACACTGTATTTTTTTTTTTTACTTGCCATAACAGATATTGTGGTGGTTCTTTGTTCTGAGTGTTCTGGCAGTGAAGGCGCTGCCACATAAAAGGCTAAAAGCCCAGCCATGACTCCCCATGGACTGGTTCTGGTGTCTTTGTGTTCGTGTGCATGTGCACGTGCGTTCACCATGTGTGGAAAGGAAAATGATGACAGTAATGATATGACACATGTAGGCGAGGGACAGTGCCTGTGTGTTCTTGGAAACCTGCGTTGCTCCATCTGCTGCTGTTAGGCGACCAGCTGCCTGCCTCCCATTGGCACAGCAACACCAGCCACAACTACTCTGAAACCATGGCAACTGGCACCATCTGTGGGGTGCTCAGAATGACCGGCCCTCTCCTCTCCTTCCCCCTTTTTCATCTTTTTTTTTTGTGTGTGAATAATGTAAAAGGTGGTCTTTCATTTTTAAGATGAAGCAAGAACTTTTGATCATCTTGCAGTGAAGATCTGCTTTTCAAACGTCGTACAGGCGAAATGTTATCCGGTACAATACTTTGCACGTGAAACACTACTCACATGAAACATATGTACTGTGTCAATACATCACTGGGAATAAACATGTGCTTACTAGGCACAACCACATTACAACCACACATCACACTGCTCTGGTTGCTCACCCGCTCGCCCATTTGTAGACGCGCAGATTTCATGATCATGAACGCAGAGACAGGTTAACATTGACGCAAGCGGTCCTGTTTAATAACAAGCAAACCTTTTTAATATTGTAAGACAAAAATATTTTCTTTCTTTCTTTTTTTTGTATTTTCTTTTTTTTAGAGCAAGCTCAGGTCAATTTCCTGATTGGCAAATAATATAACTAGCTAATGTTTGTTGGCCGAATTGGGCAAACAGAGGTCGCAGTACCAAACTCAGCCGAACAAATTCCCCTCTCCGGTCCGAAAGTTGTTTTTTTGTCACACAGAGTAATGTTTGAGCTGATGCTCCGCATGTGCTGTCTTCTAATTTAAGGCTGTAAAACTTTCTTTGACAAGCGTAAATTTTTATGATGCCCACGGAAAATCTTTTAAGAAGAGAGCCCTATCAGCATGATTTTCACAAACACACAACAAACAGTTTGGAAGGCATTCAGGCATACTAAGTATTCTGTGGAAGGACTTCACAGTGAAGTTTTTACATGTGCCTTATTATATATAAGGAGAAAATCAATATACAATATACAAATCAAAGTACAATTTTAATATGCCTTCATTTTACTTGAATATTTTAATTTTATGCTGCTCTATACTATTATTGAGCTACTATACTTCACGATATTTGAACCCTCATTTATTTGACAACTTTACTGGTTATTTTGCAGGTTATTTTCCCAGCAAAAAGGGGACCAAGTGAATGAATTCCACTCAAAGTAATACTGACAGAAAATAAAAAGGTTTTTATTTAACATATGTACAGTAACAAAACATCTTAAAGCCAAAATCTTATATTCTAATTTGAACCACTTTTAGATGTACATAAAACTTAAAACTATAAGTGATTCTTTATAAACATTTATTATCATTTATATGTCAACACTTGAAATCAATAATATATCAGATAAATATATTATTCTGAAATATGCCATTCTGCATAACATGTAATTATATCTTTGATAAGTACCCTTGAATGCAAATACTTTGCTACTTTTAACTTGTGGTAACAGAATATTTCTGCACTGCTACCACTCAAGTACAACATTTCAGTTTTTCTTTGGGTTAAGTAGGTTTCTTGTTCTAATAGTCTGATCAAAGTATGACCTTAAAGCACTTTCATTTCTAGTGACCTAACCAGACTTAAATTTGTCAGAACATACTGTAGGCAGTGAAAGCTAGTAGCCTATGGTTAGAAAAGAACATTGTTTATTGGTTATATCTTTGCAATCAGCCAATGGTCAATATTAATTTTGCAGGTAGGGCGACAGTACTTTATTGGTCCAGTATATATTGTGTTTGTAGGAACCATAAAACACCATGAATAATACAAATGCCACAAGCAGGGTAAAAGCCAGGAAAAGGTTATGGATCGTTTGAAAAAAAGTTACTATCATTAGCAAGATTGAACACTGGAGTAATTTGACACAAATAGCTTTTTAAGCTACCATTGCTGTTGTGAACATAATTAAAAGCATTCAGTGCGATGCACTTAAAAAACAAGAGCGAAGTGATTCTGGCAAAAGTTAATCATTAATCACAAGGACTGCAGAGCCTTTGGGGAAAAAAAGATCATTCTACCTCAA
The DNA here is from genome assembly GCA_001698575.1 of Mola mola. NCBI lineage: Eukaryota > Metazoa > Chordata > Actinopteri > Tetraodontiformes > Molidae > Mola > Mola mola. The sequence continues at coordinate 3,131,870 of KV751335.1, forward strand.
CCCTACCAGCATGTAATATGTTATACTACGTAATAAATGCCACAATGTGGCACAGTGTTCACACACACACACACACCACAGCAATCCATAGCCCAATCAGTCCTTAAACATGAACAAGGTACGTATGTGAACACCAGCATCAGGTCTTAACGTGCTTGCTGAACACATTCTTATGATTTGATGATTTTGTGAATTGCATTTTATGGTGGTAGAGCAGCTGCAATAAAGCACAGCTGTTGTTACTTATAGAATCCATACATGGGGGCTCAGCAGTAGATTGCTGAAAAGATGCCTTGGGCTAGAGAAGCTAGCGTTTCACTTGCCTGATTGGGAAAGTGGTTACAAAGAATTGAATACATTTTCCAAAGCTGATTTTCAGAGTACCTAAGGAGTGAGTCACATCTTTGCACATGTGTCGACACTTGTGACAAATGGAGAGAATGAAATTAATGTCTTAAAGCACAAGAAAACATTTTAATTATCGCAGAAACAGGGCTTTATTTGGATGGTGTTAGACGATGCGAGCTAAACTCCAACTATGTATTGTGCAGCGTGTTTGAGGGCAACGAAAAGATTAAACATAACAACCGTCGTAAGTCTTTGTTATTATTGGATAACTGCTCATAATGTAACTTGACCTATTTGTTGAGGGGCAAAATCTCTGTACAATAAATGTATCAGTTACGCTTGTCTAACTCTACCATTAGTCCACGGCTGTGGCCTACAACCCTCTCCTGTTCAGGAAAATACAATGATAATTGTTGCCACTGGTTCTATAAATTTGGGTAGTGTAAAATACAGAGGAATGTTCTGTATCTGGTGTTGAAAGGCTTAAGCTGCATAGTGTGAACTCCTTGGCAAATGCGTCAATGAAACAGACGTTTGTTCGTTAACATGAAAAATCTCAAGTCTGTGACGTCAGAGTCATTTTTTTCCTACCGCTGCCAGTGTGGCAAAACATGCTGTTATGTCACTGATTGGTTTGTTGCCAGAATTGCAATTTACCTAGAAATTTGAACCCACAGCACACGTTGCAGCAGGATTTTTCTGCCATTTGTGACTTAATCTTGAAATGTTTACTTTAAAACATGAAGGCGTCTCTTTAAAATCCCCCCTTACCCTGTTGAATCTGGAATTTCACTGAGGGCCACTATTTGCAAATCTTTGTCTTCAGACATACATACGTGCTTATTAACAGTGGGCAGCTGAGTTTCTTTCTTCTTGTCAGCTCGCCCAGTGAGACTGGCAGGCGTGACTGCATCCTGGTGAAACAAGCTAAACTCTCTGCTTTGCAGTGTAAACACTCAATGGCATTTTTCTAACACCAGATCAGAGAGTTCACCAAACATGTCTATGTCCATTTCTCTCATAAAAACGGACATCTATTGCCCTGTCGGTGTGTAAATAAGACAAAGGTGAAATAACGACCTTGAGAAATCTTGTCCTGAGATGCCCAGGTGAACACAAAAGTTCTCATCCACGTTTCAGGGAGTTTCATTGCATACTGATACTCCATGCCCAGCAGGTTTAGGTCTCCCCAGACTGCTGCCTCCAGCTCAACGCAGAAAGCTGATAGAGTGTTAGCCAAGATATTGACTTCCTGGTTCATTTGAGCTCAGAAGCTGAGCTGTTAATGGAGATTTAAGCCAGTGATCTCCAAGCATGTGCATTATTCATCCCAACCACAAATCCCCCTATCGACAAGTGGAATTAACACCAAATTATCAGAGAGGGACAAGGGGGAGCAGAAATGGATAAATGCAATTTATACGACATTATAGTACTCAGTGATAGAGACAAAAGATATGACACACAAAAAGCACAAGAAAGCATCAGTTAGAAGGGAGAGAGAAAGCGATAAGACATAAGAACAGGAGATAGCAGGGAACTGTTAGAGAAACTGGGAGAGGTGTATGTGGAAGAGGAAAGGGAATTATGGAGGTTTATCATGGATGGGAAGGAGAGAAACTAGAGAGGGTGAGATATATGAAGGAAGCTCACAGTTTCAGACAGATTATAATTATACGGTTAACTGACGATTATCAAGTGACTGGTTGGCACGGTGTGTTTTAGCCAGTTGTTTTTACAATGCCATGTTAAATGTAGGGCTGAGGGGTATAGCCTTCAAATAATATCACCATAATTGACATATTCAACATAATTAACCACGATAATTTTTTCAGCCCATATTACAATAAACAGCCTATGTCAGGATTCAATATTACTGGGCAACAAAATCTATTTACAGAAGTTTAAGTGTTGAAATGTGCAAATGATGTGTGGCAAGGATGTCAGTCTCGGTTAATTTTTCCTTCAGTGGCGTGACACCCATTAACTGGTAATTAACCACTTCATTTCAAAAAAGAAAAAAAAAAGAAAAACATGATGACCTGCTTAGCTTTCAGTTCCATGACAGTGAGACTGCTGTGACTGCAGTGCTTTACGATCACAAGGGACAAGCAAACGTTGAGGCCTTCATGGCCTCCAGGTCTCCACCCCACTAGTCAGCTTCTCTTCAGTTTCTTCTTCACTGTTATTTATTCCACTCCAGCTATTGGCACGACAGTGTGTGAGTGTGTGAGTGTGTGCTTAACAAGACAGAACATTCTCAAACCAATTAATGGTTTATTGACTGTGTGTATCTAATGTGTAGATAATGGATTCTGAGACGCCAAGTGGCATTATCTTTCATTGGCATTTATGTGCAATGGTTTAAAAATTACCATTTGCGCAATATTCAGATGAAAATGTTCAGTACCAGCTCAATGAATCAGATGGCATATTTACTAGTATAGTACATGTTTGAGCTTTGGCACGTTACATAATAACCTGTTACATCCATACTCCCTCTACAAAATGTTCAATCATTGTAAGGAGTCAACCCAAGATTGAGTACAGCGCTTCAGGTTTAGGAAGCTTGATAATTCTGCCGTATTTTTTTTGTTTCGTTTTGTTCTTTTCATAAACTTTTCTTTATGTTCTCTTCACTCCCTCCATTCCCTTGGCAATGGCATAAGGTTAAGACCTTTAATTTGTGAGGAGGTGTTACTGTCACAGATACAGTATGCAGAAGAGGAAATAATCTTCACCAAACAATTTCCTTTTCGTATTTCCAGATCTGATATATTTTTCCTGGACCATAGCTCGTGGCTGTCAATCTAGCAGGATATTAAAGTTGCTCTTGTTGTTATGAGAGGGACACACATTATAGACCGCGTCTATTATAAGCGCTGTTAAAGTGTTGTTGCTTACCAGCGACACATATTCAATTTAATACTCGACACACATTTCATTCTGCGATCTCAGCCACTGATTTTGTCAGATATTCACTCTCACATCTGTCAACTCACTTTTATTTTTCTGGTTAGTGATCTGAGATCTCATTAATGCTCTTTCAGGCTCTTTTATTTCTTCTATATGCAATTAAACTGCTGTGCAATTCCTTATTTGGTTTCAGAATGTGATGCAAGATATATCTATAAAAGACAAAATGTTCTCAACAGAGCCCTTTACCAGCTGTTGTCTACTGTAGCCTGGCAGCCTAAGAATTTATTCTGCAGAGTCTTCATAAATATTGAATATGGCTCTTGCCTGTCTGCTTTATTGCTTCACTGCATGCTAACAGAGATGAGTGCTGGTTGTCTGGCTTGTTCGTTCCCTGTTGCATAATGCCTGGCCTCATCCACTGCAGTGAGGCAGGAGTAGGGATTCCCTCCTGCACATGGAAATGAGCTGTGGGGAGAAGGGCTAAATGAGACTGAGAGGAGATAGAGCGGGAGGACCATGCAGCACAAAGATAAAAATTGCTGTTTTTTTGATAACATATCAACTGGATGGTGGAGTTCTATCTGTATGCATTTGAGCTCAGACGTCACTGATATGGTGCTATGACCAAAAATATTCATTTTGTGGTGACAAGATAATTACCGTTAAGCATTTGAGCGGCTGACTATGGCAGATAGGAAAGGATAAGTCACATTGCTGAGCAAGATGAGAGTTTCCTTGGGGAATGGCTTGGCTTTGCAGACTGAGATTTGAATAAGTTGAGATTTAAAGCACTGAAGCAAATCCAGTTGGAACAGGTAAAAAAAATAGTTAAACACAAACGCGCAAGCGGTATTGAAATGCAACTGTAGTTGCGTAACACACCATGCGGGTTGTTTGGAAAACTCTTTAATGAATCAAATTTCAAACAGGTTTTCAGTTAAAAAAAAAATGATTTGGTTATGTCCCTGAGTGAAAGAATTGATGACATTAATTTATACACCAACGGGGTTGAAATGATATTGGAGACTAAACAGAGATGATTGAGAAGAAATGGCTGCTGGGTCAGTGAAAAGTTCAGTTCATTGTATCTACAATGCAAAAATGTCTTTAGCAGGGTTGTAAGCACAACCCTTTCAAACCCAAATGGACATTAAATGTTATCCATTGAATTTTTAGTCTATTAGTCACCAAGTTAAATGTAGAATAATTGGGTAGATTTTTTAAAATAACAAATGCAACACAAAACATAGCACTATAACCTAAGATAGGATGGGAGTGGTCAGAAGGAGGGAGGATTAGCACTCCCCTCGACAACGGATTCTATAAGACTTTCATAAGACATGGGCATGTCTGTTCACATAAAGATCCACAAGCTATGAAAGTTTTTTTTGTTTGAAGACATATACACTATGTTGAATTTATTGTTCAACATGTGAACAATATATGTTTGATCTCTGCACAAATCACTGCATTTCATCACAAAGACTTAAAACTGAAATCCCGATGCTTAAAGTAACATGAATAGCCTTCATTATTATTTGACATGATGGAAGATATGTTGCAGAGTGACCTTAAGCAGAAAGATATTAAAACTGTACACTACAATATTTGTTTTTTCATGGCGAGTTATACAGTCATCGCAATATTCAACAGTGTTATCACATATTTTGTCCTGAACTCATGAGGCCATGGGTGTCTTTCAGTCTTGAGAGAGGAAGAGCTTGAAAGTAGGGCAAGGCCAGCACAGTTGGAATGCAGGAGGTGATTACCTCATTTACTTACTATGAGTATGTAACAAAGTATATAACAAAGCGAATGTGCAATGCACAATGTGTAACATTATTATCATATAAAACTACAACCAGTCTAATAATTTTATCAACCATTTACAGGTTAAGCAAGAAGAGAAAATATTGGTGACACATATCTCATCATCTTTTTTCCATGTTTAATATTCTGTTTATACCCGGTGTTGTTCCCTAATTCTTTATAATGTTATTCATTTTATACTATTTATAGAATTAGATTCCGGCGGAGGCTACACTGCTTGTTTTTCCGTTAATGGCTCATTGACGAAATGATTTTTGCTAAAAGTTACCCCTTCACTTTGCTCTCGAGAAGCTGCAGCTTGTATTTAAGACTCCTTACTTACCGCCACCAGTGACAAAGTAAAGCAGCAAATCATTACATTTGAGTGGCACATAGTTAATGCATTTTGTCTTAAAAAAGGACTAAAAATTTTTTTTTTCATGAAAATAAATAGAATCACAGAATAGATTTAAATAATTAACTAGTCAATTATTTGATTAATCATTGCAGCTCTACTTTACATTGGTATTACATGATTTAAAATCCACTTCCAAAGCTGCTTGCATTAACCAGGGATTATTCATCAATGTAATGGGTTGTTTTCCGTGTCTGGATTATAATGATGATAATCTGTCTCTCCTGGCGCAGACAAGAGCACGACATCACTCATTGGCTGATTGAAACTGTTTTAGGCATTTTGCCGTGTTGCGTCAACCAGTTACTTTCCTCCATCTGTCTAATTACTCCCTGCCTATTCATGTAATCTTTGACATGATAGCTTTTGTGCTAAACTGTCACAGCATGCATGACTCCACATAAAACATCCATCAGGTCCAGATGTGCTGCAGACATGACATCTGACAGGTGCGTGAGAGGAAATGTCATTACTGGACTTGGCAGAAGTTGCTTGAACCAGACAAAAGGCTTTGGATAATGAATATTACATCATTTTTGGGGTAATTTGTTAGAATTTGAGTTGTCTAATTCAGTTATTTATTTTTAATCATTTATTTGTGTAGGAATGCCAGAAACAACTGTATAGGTGGCAATGCTGATCTGTCAGATGCTTGATTTGCCTCACGGGTTAAAAAATACTGATATAACTCAACAAATATTGGATGAACTGTCATGGAATATTTCAAATTTTCTTCTAGAACCAACAGAGGGTGTTGGACTAAATGAAGCTAAAACTTTGAGGAAATTTATCTGCATTCACATCTACTTTGATGAAGTGAATTGTTTTCTGTGTAGTCCCAATAGATTATAAAAAATTAGCAAAAGCTAGAAAGGAATCCAAAGAGTTTAAGGGAATGAACTGACTTCAATCCAAGCAAGCAGGGTTTTTGATTGCTGAAGACAAGGCTGTGGTCAAAAAGTCGCAACATTTGGAAAGATGAAATAGCTGCTGTTTAGGCCTGATGACCATCACCAATGGAGATTCCAAATTTCTGTTGTACAGTGACCATTTGGGACGTGAGCTTGAAGGGCATCACAAGTTCCTTCTGTTTAAAATGTAGTTTCAGTACAAACATAAACAGGAGCCAAGCCACAGCCGCAATGTGGGTTGCAAATGTAGACTGACGCCGTCCATGTCCACTATGATATTAACTGAACACCATCATGACAGAAGTGGTGTCGCAAATGTGTACCAATGTGCTTTTAGTCGGTTTCTCATTAATCACAAGTGGCTCGGTTGCATCTGTGATCTACATTAAATCCAACTGTAACCTCAAGAATAAGCAGGAGGCGCCACCACAAGCTGTACTGCACCTCTAATAGGGAAAGCGCTGATGTTTTGTGCTATTTTTGGTGGATGCTATCAGTGTGCCTTCTCTGGCAGTGTCTCCTACCCATGTTTTCAGCCTCTCATCCCTTGTCCTCATGCTGGTAGTGCTGATAAGCAGAGGTGTGAGACACCTCCCGCTCAGGCTAATCTGTTGAGAATGAAGCTGCTGCCATTTTCTGTGCCAACCAGGGCCAAAGGGGTAGGACGATGGAAGAGAGGGTGTTAGAGCCTAAAAGGCAGACTATATTGGGGTTTCCTTGTTCTGAGAGGGCACCAGTGTATTGAGGTGCAGAGATGCCAGGCAGTGTCAAGGTTAGCAGTTTTGAATTTCATTCATTTTCATCAGTTTCTGCACCTCATCATTTTGTTTGGTATGAGCTGACTTAAGGATACTATTTGACCTGGGTTTCTGACTCTTTTCACTTGATATACCTAATCTTTGTTTGTTTTGGGGTTCAGTTTTCATGTGAATGGACAGGCATATATGCCAGCCCTGCGCTTTGTTTCTGCCCAGTAACCAAACTGACATAAACTGATTTCTCACCGCTTCGTCCTTAGAGGAATTTTCGTTTTCTGAGGCTGGCTGTGTGGCTTTATTTATCTCATGTTTTCCCCCCTATTTCTTTCACTTCTATCACAGTTTCTTCATTCACACTCCTGCCTGCTTACTCTTGATATTTTTCCAGGGTGTACAGCCATGTAGCTTGCCATCTTTCCACAGTATGCTTGCTCCACTTCTTCTTGTTTGCTCTGATATTGTCCGTTTTCAGGAATTAGGACATAACAAAACTGGCAATAAGTCATCGTGAAGCAACGGCAAACATGTAAATGAGAAGTGCAGCTGCCCTTTGTAGGAGGTTGTCTGCTACCCAATTGAACTTTTCTTTGTCTCCTTCGAAAAGCATCAATATTTTTGGGAAATTCCACTTAACTCAGTTTACTGAACATTAAATTTTACAAATTGCGGGAGACAAATTATTCTAGTATCTTTTATAACAACCATAATTACATGCATTGACCTCTTGACTGGCAGGCGGAAAATTGCTTTGTCTATAATACACATATGCATAATGAAACATCATCACACGTCGACATACTGTAGTAAGTGAATAACAATCCGTCATCTCAGTGGAATATGAAAGGTTAGCTCGATATAGGAGATAGGAAAAGATTTAGATTAGCTTAATTTAAAATTAATCTGATTATTGATACATGCTGTGTGTATCATTGCCCAACACTGCTCAGTGTTTAATTGCATATTTTACAATCATTAATGAATAATTTAGCAAAATTAAACACACCCAGTGACAACAATTGTTCCGTAATGAATCTTGTAATGAATCTTAGCAATCAATGCTAAGATTCATGCCCTTTCTGCACATGTAAAAAATGGCTGAGAGAGACAGAGAAAGAGAGATAGATGAAGCCACTTTGCAGTTGTTGGCAGTGTAAGCTGGCAGGGTAATGAGTTACAGTGTTCACAGGTACACAGTGCTTACATACTGTATATCACAAGTCCGTCAGCACTGTCTGATTCATGACAGATTAATGCGCGTTTGTCTCACTGAAGATCTCAATTCGTCAAACCGTGGAAGGACTATAGCTTTGTTTGACATGTGTGTGTGTGTGTGCATGAGGCATACCCTCAGGATCTGCGTATGATATTTTCAGGGCTCCTTGAAGTCCGGCGAAGTGATGAGCAGAATAACTGATTGAAAGAGAGAGAGAGGAGGAAATGGAAGAAAAGAGAAAAGGAGAAAGTGGCAGATCCTCACATGTCATCTCTGAGCAAGGCGGGCGGCCTCCGTTAATGAATTGAATTGCCCCGTGCAAATTAATGAATTTAGAGACAGGCAGTAGGAAATGAAGGAAGTAGGGGGATGTCAAACTACATGAACAATGAAGTAGCTCATATCAGGCCTATATTACAGAGGCTTATTAGTTCTCCAGTCTCTGCTGGCAATGAGTGTAATGAGACAGCCTCCCAAGACCAAACTGATTGATTACTCTATCTCATGCTCCAAGGATGGGGGGGCGAGCTTATTGTAGAGTCATAAAATGGTCTGTAGCAACCAGCAAAAGTGTCCTTTGCTCTTATACACTTGTGTAATGACACAAAGGCTTTTAAATTCATTGCCATACCACCTGAGTTGGTTTGAATTGAATGTGTCCATGACAATTTTATTCATAGAATCAAATCCAGAAATCCAAATAATAATTCTTGCATTCCAAACTGCACTGCTTCTTGTCTTAGGAAAAACTCGCTACCAGTTTACAATAAAGGTACATTAATTATCATTAGTTAATGCGGAAAGAAGTTTTTACTAACAGTTATTTAATTTGCTAAATAGTCTTTTCTTAAGAGTCTTTGTGTGAACAAAGACATTAATTCGTACACAATTCAATAGTTAAAACCTTATTAGTAAGTATTATTGAAGGTATACATGTTTTCAACTTTACAATAAGGCTCACGAAGAACATTAACAAAGGATTATTTCAGGTTAATAAATGATTTGTTGTTAAGCTAAGTCACGCTTATTCAGTGCTGTTATGCATTAAAGGTTTATGTTTTCAACTTTCAAAAGAGCATTAATAATTAACAAGTTCATTCAGATCTGTAAATGCTTTATTCGAGTGTAGGGTTAGGTGGCCGTCTGAGTTAAAATGCTTCTCATTGTAATTTTTGACAGTTAGTTAATGGCATTATTGTGTCAATAATGTTATTAGTATGGTAAGAACCTATTGAAACAGTACCTATCATGAGGACTGTTAATAAGTGACAACATGATACATTAAGTGTTGGTAAACGCTTGATATTCACTAATGTTAATATGTACCTTTATTGTAAAGTGTTACCATGAATTCTGTTATCTGTCCCTACATTGTCCTACACCACATTATGTCTCTGAGATGGTTTAGGTTCATCAGGAAGCCCCCTCAGATCCTCCAGTTCCTCTCTTTTAGCTGTTTCACAGAGTAGAACAGAACCATGTACTGATGCTTCTTTCAGCCATTATGCTTTGAGAAGCTGGAACAGCCTATCCGAGGATCTGAGAGAAGCAGAAAAACATTGATAATTCTAAACATAATCTACAGACTTACTGTATCTCTTCAGTACGGTTTTTATGTAGTGTCATAATTATCACGATTATATATTCATTATCATTTTATTCTTTTTATTAAGAGTTTTAATCAAAAGTTTAAGTGTATTTTTATTTTTTTTGCTTTTTTTTCATTAGTCTCTAAATCTATTCTTCTTCTTCTGATTGCTATCATTTTTTTTCTTAATCGATTAAAATATTCAATCCTTTATTTTGTTTTCAATCCCTTTATAAAGCACTTTGAATTGCATTTTGATTTGTGTAAGGCGCTCTATAAATAAAGCTTGACTGATTGATTGTCCTCTGATTTAGTGCTTTGTGCTTACATGGTGTTTTCTTTGTAACATTCTCTACGCTCATCATTTCTCACATACATGCACTATGGGCAACAATCAAAAGAAGAAATGCTCATTTATATAAAGTGATTCTCCCCATGATTACAGAAGACCAGCACATTAAAACAGTGCCACGCAATCATTCGGATCACTTTCTTAAGTTGTCTTAACAACGACTGCCTCCCCAGGTAAATACTACCTCGTCATGTCAACACATACCGTATGAATACCCTACAGCTCTGTAGTGTTCTGATTTTACCCATCAAAAGGGACAGTGTTTTTTCTTCGGTACTGGCCTAATTATGTAAAGACTTGTTTGATCATGCAGCCCACGATTCCCGTTACTAAAATTGTGCCCTCAGGGAACCATTATCACAGGGTACATCTGCGATGGCCCAAACATGCTAATCTTTGGGGAACAGATTCAATCACTTAACTAAAACCAATCTCGAGATCCCCCTTAAGGGAAAAAGTAATAGTGATCTTGCTTGACTTTTTTTTTTTTTTTGGTAGTAATTTTACTTACTCAAGGAGGTGGCACCAGAGCATTTTCTAGTTTTTCAGTCTTCATCCTTTTAAATCCAAACGATACTTTGATTTATCCAAAAGAATGAGTCCTCTCCATCTCAATGCTGAGGCAGTTAAGGGAACATTCCACCTTTATATGATATATTCGTGTCAACAGACAAGAAAAATGAAGGGTATGAGCTGGTTTTTTTTCCAGATGTTCCTCAAGCGAAAAGGCTTTTCAAGACTATAGAAAAACGGTAAATGGCTCCCAGTTTCATCATTTAAATCAAATTCCACAACCCAGTTGTCTAATGGCTTACATTACGTATGCCAAAGACACAGATCAGGCAAATGTATTGGACAAAGAAGACGATTTGACACATTTTAAAAGTAAATCTTAATATAAACATTTTATTCAGTGCATTTTGTGTACACAACAAATAATAAACAACTGGAAGTTATCAGGTAGGCACAATGTCTACCTGTAAATGTTGTTTTATCGGCCTGGTAGATTGGAACAAGTGATCCAACATGGGATAATACACATAGCCTACATCATGCATCTCTAGACCAGAATTTCCCTGCTTTCTCCCATGCAACAGATAGGTTCACCTAAAACAACCTCCGGAGGAAACCAAGAAAAGAAAGCCCTCCCAGAAGCATGTACCAGAAAGTTGTGAAGCTCAAGGGAAGAGTACTTTTAGCCCCCAAAAAGGGTCCATTTTGTACATAATTGTGTTTGTACATGCCCTGTGCAAGAAAAGGGAAGGTCTTTGTATTTTTATTTTTTTTTTCCTTTTTTCCCACTTTTACAAATATGACAGCTCCTATAAAATGTTAAGCCACCTAAAAGTCCACAGTATTCTTTTTTAATTATAGAAAATATTGTCACCACAATAACTTACTAAAACACATAACAAGCATCCTGGGAAAGGGGCCTGCACTGTACCCCTATGGTGAACTGTATAAGTCAATATAATTGGACAAAAAATGGTTGGGGTGGGGGTGGAAGTATGACACAAGCACAGAGAGAGGAAAAAGATCACGAGGACAAAAGACAGAGACATTGTGACACGTCGGTAACAGAAGGGAATAGGGACACAGAAGAGTGGCTTTACCTCAAGTTGTCAAGCATATCAGCAAAAAGCACAACATCAAGCACGCTGCCAGTGTTTAAAATCACTTCCTTAGTTCTTCGTTCCTTTGATTCGTCACAAAAATCTTTGCTTTCCTTAGTCAAAAATGTACAATGAAAAAAAATTCCAGCTTTTGCCTTTATACTGGCTTGGTTTTCAGCGGCTTAAAGGGACACTCTTTATGTTCTGTCTTTGGTTTGCTGGAACCCCTTTCACTGATGAAACAGCAACAAAAGTACAAATACCAAACTATGGTAAGGGAAAAGAACGAGAGGGGACAAAAACAAAACCAGTTATCAAAGAAACAGCTCTCAGCTAATTCAGAAAATTAGCAAAAAACAAGATGCAGCTGTGGCATTTCTGAAAGGAAACAAACTGCAAGAGAGCCACGCTGTCCCTTATACTTCAGGCTTCATTTCCCCATGCTACAGAGAGCTCAGTCTCTGAGCGTGTGCACTAGGACACAGGAGAGCTACCGTCTGGCTGGCCACAGTCCCAGCAGCACTAGACTGTGCCACACCAGCGAGTTTATAGGCTTTGTATTCACAGAAGAATGGATGAGACAGAGGTCAGGGTTTGTACTGTACCACTGCATTCTTGTAGACCAGCACATTGACTGGCTGCCCTGAATTCCTACACGTCTGACATGCTGTCCCTGTCTGACTGTTGCATGAGTGCTCGGTGTCAACATGACTTAAGTAAAGTCCACAATAAATTAAGAAAATAAAGTAAGACAAAAATGCTAACTGGTATGTGATCATTACTAAAATAAAATGACATCAGTTAACTTTCAAGCGCAAAACAATATTATTTAATTTGCTTAATTTATGTCCCGAATGGCCGATGCTCTTTTGTGTGTTATCATGAATGCCATTGTGATGAAGATGAATAAGGGTGATACCCTATAACTGTTTATTACTGATTATGCGTAGGTGTGTGTTTTGTTGTCGTAGCTAGTCCTGAACTGCTTATCAGTGATAGAAGTCTGCTTGGATTCACGCTCTGCTGGAGGTAAGGTTTCGTGGTTCGGCCCCAGGCCTGGGTTCGACTGCCGGGCTACGTCGACTCATTCTGGCTGACGGCTTTGCCTCCATTGAGCACAGCCGAGGCACTCCGACTCTTGGTGGGTGTGCCGCTGCCAGAGCGGGAAAACTCTGTCAAGTCATGAAGCGATGGCTCTCTGTACATTGCCACTATGGAGAAACAAAACAAGAGAGATTCAGGAAAAACTTACATTTTGTATACAATAAATAAGCTATAACAGAAAACATGAATTTAGATTTTTACTATATAGCTGTAAAACTTAAAGAAAAAGTTAATATAACTGCTCTTAGTTCTGATTATTTGAATAGGCCCTATAATGGTGTGACTTGAGACTTTACTTAGTTCCCTGCAAACTGCTGAATCAAGTCCTCACAGCAGACCAGGTTTATTGCTGAAGTACATTTGCAGCATGGCATTATAAATTCAGGAGTTTCTAGTTCTTTAGATTTGCTGTGTATGCAGGACTGGACTGCTCTGCATCTCAGCAACTGCTTCTTAGAAGAAATATTAGTAATCCGAGCTCCACAGTCTTTGGTTTCAGGATGTTGTCAACATCCTTCTGCAGAGGATGCTTTTTGATCTTCATTCCACTGGGAGCGTGTGGCTGAAACAGCAAACCGGTCCTTCAGACACTTCACTTAGCCCAGCATTTTTTTGTTACAGCAGCCATTGGGATGCCATCCCTATAAACATCAATCAAGTGCAGAATTTCACAGGGAAACTGCTGATGATTGGTTCCAGTCTTGTTGGTGAAAGTATTGTGTGAATACAACGGTGGGCAGGTGACCTTTGGGATTACAGCATTACCTCACAACACAAACAACCAAAATATGACTTTTGTTTGTTTGTTTCTGTGACAGATGCCGCTTGATAGAAAATGCATTTCCTAATAAAGACAGTGTCTTGCATCAAGACTTTAAGAAGGAATTGTAAGAGGATTTTCTAATTTGTTTTTGACCGACATGAGCCGAACTTGCTGCAACAGGAGGAAGACAGATTGAGAGGCTCTGGGCTGTGAGACGCACAGACTGGAACAGAAGAGTAGTGAGTAATGGCTGGAAGGAATACCATTGTCAATGCAGGGGCAGCTTCTTAATTGGTGCCCTGTAACACTGCAGTCTCTGAATCATACTGTTTACTAGAACAAATTGTGTTTTTTTTTGTTTCTTGCATTCTTTCCTTTGCAAGGCTCTTTCCCAACCACTTGCTACATCTGGAATCTAAAATATGTAAAGGATTGAATACTGAATATTGTGCATTACTGGAATGTCTAAAGTTAAAGTCAAAAAGAAAGGCAATATCTTACATCTTTCAGTGTTACATTAAATATATTTATTCAATCGATTTTTCTCATTTTGGATTTGCTGCTGCACCTCAAATATAAAATTTTTCTTCCGGCTGATTGAATAAAAGATGCAGCTGAGCGCATCGGTTTTTGGAATCTGAAGGAATTACTGTCTCACACAGCCAATATCTATCTTTATTATCTCCTTTTTCTCTTTCTCAGTATTTTCTCTCAAGCATAAAATAAGGCATTCTTTCTCTCGCTATTGCCATCAAATGGGATTGAGACCTGGATGGCCTGTTAAATCAAAGTGAAAAGCTATAATGGAGATCTCAGGGGGCGTAAATAGATTCTTAATAAGATCGTAGCTGGAGGAGCTCCACCAAGGATGCATCATATTGACAAACAGAAAAAAATGGTAAAATTTAACTTAATAGGAAATATCAAGTTCTCTCAGCACAGATAGATATCAAAATGAAATCTTATGTCATAGATTGGATACAAATAATGTCAACATTTATTGTCACTGGCTTGATTGTAGTGTTTTGTCTTGATTTCAGTTTGTTTTAACCTTCTCTGCAGAGGAGCATATATGCCCTAATTAAATATTAACACAAAATCCTGTGATACACATAATTATTGATTGTACTGGACATTCAAAAATGCATTTGATGTTGTACATGCATAACCTAACAATAACAATAATAGTTTCTGCGTGTCACTGTAGAATGTACACTGTCATGATTGTGATCTCGCCACCCCTCACACCACCACCCATCACTCCTGATATTGCACATGCCACAACTTGCACTATGCAAAGCAAAGCTTGATATTTAATTCCCAGAAAAAAAAAAAAAAAAATCACTTAAATCTTGCCCAAATCTAATCCGTGGTATGATTTTATGGTTCTTTATATAACCAGATTATTAGACCGGATTTATAATTTAATTATTTCTGATCCAGTTGCAGTAGACCCCAGCAATACCTTGACATTTGAAAAACAAAGAACAAAAACCCTGCAGTCAAGGACAAGTGCCAATCAGCAATGAAAAAAAACCAACCCTTTTTCATTATTGTTTGAGTCTTTGAGTGGCAAACCTTTCATTACTTAGAGGGAGACAGAAACTGAAGTGAAAGCAGACTATCTTTCTTGTCTCCCCTGTTGACAGGTAAGTCTTGTTGAAGATGAAAGCGCTGTGGCCTTTTCAGCACAGAGAAAAGAAACATTTCTCCCTCTCTCTTTCCTCTCCACAGCCACAAAATCATCACACACAGCCCACATGGGTGGAGCTCACTCTGACTTCACTGTACTGGAAATAAAGTCTTGTGTGCTACTATTCAACGGTCATAGATAATGGTTCAGCCCTCTCCTGAATTAGAGCTGCACCAGAGTGTGGCCGGCCAGAGGCAGCTGTTTTAAAAGGTGCACGCCAGTATCTCTGAGGAGAAGAAAGCAGCTCATCTATTCTCAGTAAAAGGGCATCCACATGGACTAAAAATGCCAGTCATTTCTGTGCATGGGATCTTATAGTGAATCTGCAGCCAAAAGTGACATTGCCAATTAACCCATAAACTTTATCCGATTACAGCAAACTTTATAACTGGTGTCAAACACCACACTTCGAATTTGAATGGACTGTGTCCGACCCTTTCTGTAACTTTCCAAAAGCTACTATATGACACTCACACCCACTTCATGTCCTGAAGGCCAGCTGTGAGGAGGTAAAAAAGGAGCCAGAGTCAGAACTCTCTTTTCTCATTCAAGGAAAGGCTGTCTGAAACTGCGCTCTGTTATTGGCTCTCTATGACTGCTGGTTTTTTGTTCTGCCAGAACAAGTAGAGCACAAACACTTTTTTATTCCTGATGCGGTCAGAGTACAGAATGTATTTTCCCTTAAGCTGACCCCCAGTGTTGAACAGTAAAATTTGAAGGAGGATCTGGACATATCTTACCTTTAAGAGGCTTGGGAAGGAAGTGGGCTGCTGGCTTGTTCTTCTTGACATGGTTGCCCTTCATGATTTCTCCTTCCTTGTTCAGACCGAGGTACCAGCCCCTGCCCGACTGCTGCTGCCGATATATCATGGAGGAGTATGTCACATAATAGTTCTCGAACACCGACTCCTTGAATTTGCACTCTGGCGTAAAGTGTTCCTACGAGGAGGAGAAAAAAAAAAAGCAGATACGATGTATAACAGTTGTTAGACAGTAATTCACAACGTCTCAAGAGTCGTTGACATCCTAGAGAAGAAGAGAAGTAGCTGAAATGTAATAGTTCATTACTTGAGAGTGCAACTTAATAAATGTACATTGCATAGAACGTCCATCATACACTTAAGGGGCAGAAAAAGAGCAAAGACGTAATCTGAAGGCTCGAGTCCCTGCTTTAAAAGTTTTGTCTCTAGAGAATATTTTAAGGCTGTTCATTCCATTTACTGTCGTGAATAATGTAGCACTTTATGGTACAGATAACAGTGATATATATGACAGTCACAGAGGAGCATTAATAAAACATACATGCAAGATGAAGAGTATACTCTCATTTTCCACTAAGCTGTTAATTATGTTTGTGTCTTTCATATCTGCTGTATATGTAAGATGGGGGGACACGTTCTTACTTTAACGACTTATTATAAATATCTAAATACTATCCTAAAGTTTGGTAACGTTTGCCAGCGATGTGTGTGCATCTTCACCTACAATGTTTTATGTTAACTAGGTTCTTCCTCATCTCTGCATAAGGTTGTATTAGATGTATTGTATGAATGTGTAGAGCTGCTCACCCTGTAAGTTGACACAAAGGAGTCTAATCAGTTAAGACAAGGAAAGCAAGTCAGCAGTGAATTCTTGCTGTGCTTTGGAAATTTCTTCTTTCTTCTTCTGGTCTGCAAATGGAACTATGCACCACAACATGTGGTTACCTACACTTGGAATGGCCAATGGTTAAGACTCAAAGAACTGAAATATGAGTTTTCCTTGAAAGATAATGATGGATGCCCCAAGCTACCAAGGAGCAGTCCCATCCAGGTGAAGAAAACATTAATTAGGTGGGTGTTATTGGACGAAGTGATGACGTGGGCCAAAGACCCAATGTGAGATCATGACAGACCAGCTGCTACTGGACTGGGAGTCATCTATCAAGAGCGCCTTTCTTTTTGTTAATCGTTATACAGCGTCATTCTTCAGGTGCAATCAAGCCAGACTTCAAATGATTGAATGAGGTTTAGGTCTTTGTAATTTGCTTGGCTATTGTAAACTTCCACGGACAATGCAGCCAAAATATGATATAAAGAAGCTACATCACATAAAAGCAGGGAATTGTAATGGGTTGGAAAATGATCCCTTGTTAAACTTGTCAAAAGACCATCCCATTAAAACATTTGTTTTGTCACACCCAGCCTCTGAGCCCATTCGAGACACAAAAGCAAGGCTCAAAGCCACAAACATTCATCATCCCCTCTCACTGATCTGGCCTTCACAAACCACACAAGAAATATCTCTGACATACGAAGAGTTAAAGTCACAGGAAGCTAGTGACGTTTCACCTCAATGGGATACATCCTGAGGGCTCAGCCCTGGTTCCCAGTTAAGCTGCAGCATGACAGGGATCCCAAACATACATCTGCATAAATGCTAAGCCCACGAGAATGGCTGCACTATTCCCCTAACAGCTATATTTACTGATCTGGTGACATTCACATGATCCCTAAATGGTGTCCCACTTTTAAACCAGTTTAGGGGTAAAAAAATTTTAGGAGAGTTGTTGTTTTATGTTATATTCAGATGCTCCAGAGAGAATTTTTAACATCAAACACTCTTACATAAAGGCTTTAATCGACTAAGTATGTGAAGTAAGGACATGTTATGTAGGCCCGGGCAATAAAATAATTGGAATATATATTGGTGGTAGACATATCATCCATAGCAATAAAAAAATAGTTCGTTAATACATTTGATTAATAATATACTGTACAAACAAATTTAGCTTGTGAGGAATATGCTTTGGCACATAAACAGCGTGTCATATCCCTTGAAAGTAGAGTGACGCATGATCATTGGACACTAATCACACACTCAGTTAAGCAGCCTATAATATCCGTAGAGCAACACAGACACATCAATAGCCAAATAAGTAACCGGTGGGTAGTTTGATTGCACCATTTCCATGCATTCGTGAATGCAGAACCAGATAAACTGTGAATGAAAATGGATATGTCAGCTTATTGATATGGTAGTTTTTCAGTTTTTTTAAGCGGGACAAAATCAGAACACACTGTATAAACTGTGCAAGAAGACCGACCCAAAGTAGAGCGATAATGCAACACACTTATAATACCACCGTAGGCGTTTCCACCTGCTGGAACTGACAACATTTCATCAGTTCCAACCATCTGCATCTGTCCAGCGATGAAGTTTGAGGTACTCAACCGCAACAGCATACGAGAAAACTGTTTGACCATTCTTTATTTAAGGCGTCAATGTGTTTTAGAAGTTTCTATGTTTCTTAGCATCTGTCTTTAAAGTTTTAGGTTGATCTGCCAGAAAATTCGCTTTGACACACTTTTACACTTTTACGTTTCTCATTTTGTAACATTTTATTTATAGAGGGTCAGTTTACCAAAAAATATTCTTTTTATTCATAGTATTTTAATTTTTTTTTTTTTTTTACTGTCACCATAAAAATTACCTGTGTACCTTGTTAAAATGGGTGAATTTAAAATAAATAAGTTAAATCCATTTTTTTGCTTGCTCTTTACCATAATTAATATTATTCAATTTTCATAAAACTACATTTTAAACACAGATTTTTCTAATCATAATAAAAAAGACTAGCTCCCAAAAGTAGATACTAAAATGAATAAATAAATAAATGAACCAGCCTAACTAAATATAAACATTTTCTATTTCAGTTTAGGTCTGACCATGAGTAGAGGCCATGAACTGGGCGTGAGGCTGCAATCTGTTAATGCGACACCAAAACAGTAAGCAAGAATTACAAAAAAAATTCAGAGTTACTGAAAGCTTCATACAGTACGTATATGTTTGTAACTTTTCTTCCATCCAACTCCATCAGTTCACCATAATGTGCAACTCTTCAAGTCATGGCTGGATAGTTGGAAAGCAAGAATGGATAGTTGTTAACCTACACGCACACAAATGACCCATTCCTCCAATTTGTTCATGGATTTTAGAAGCTGAGATTCTGAGCTTATGCCACAGAAATCAATAACTGTTCGAGGCTTTAACTGCAGACTTTGATCTCAGCCTGAGTCCTAACTAAGATGAGGATCTGCAGGCAAATGCTTCTAAGTCTTGGCTGCGTCTTCTGTTTTGCTGCTCTGTTTGTATGGAGAAAGAGTCACAGTTTCTAACACAGTTTAAAACAATATGTCCGGAACAATGCGAAACTAACTACTGAAGAGTTAATTGTATTGGTTGCTGCAACTTTTCCTCCTGTTCAAACAGGTTCATGGACAACAGTGCTTTGTCCATGAAGTTCATTTAAAAGTAGTATGAATCAGCAACAGTTAAATCACTTTAAATATTTCGGTATGAAGTTTATTCATTAAATTAGTCAAATAAGGTGCAATTAAGTCATGTTTCCAAACCAAAATAATATTTTAGACCCTTTAATCTCCCACTTAACAAACATTACATATTTAATCAAACTAGGTTAGAAAATTTGTAAAAATGTCAATATTGTCTATCTAGCAATTGTTTTATTGTTACTTATTACATGTGGACATTTCACTCTCTGAAACTAGTAGAGCTGCAACCAATGATTATTTTAATCATTGATTAATCAAGGGATTGTTTTCACTTATCGATTAATCGTTTACTCTGTACATTTTTAAAAAATAGTGAAAAATTAAAATCAAATTTTTCAGACCCCTGAATGACGTCTTCAAATTGCTTCTTTACTCCCACCAGTAATTAAAAGCCCAAATACTTTTCACAAAAAAGGAAAGGTAATAAATCCTGATAATTACAAAGCTGGAACCAACAAATGTTCAATTATTTTGGACTGAAACTTCATCGTCATTGAGTTATCTAAATAGTTTTCGATTGATTCTATTTTGATTGGTTATTCGATTGTTAATTGTTGCAGCTCTAAAAGCTGGGCTCAGACAACAGGCGTTTAGGCCAATTTAACCCTGATTTGACTCTCCCAACCATGTACTAATGCTTCGTCCACATTATCTGGTAATATAGATTTACAGATTCAGTCTTAAACCTCCCGAGCTGCTACTTTGATTGTTTCATCCACTGCTTCTTGTTTAATGTTTTTGTTATTTGACTGTTTAGCGACCTTGGCAGCTCATGTCTTCTGCTTGCTCTCTGACTCTGATAAGTAGCTACAGTCTTCAAAAGGCTTGGCAGTATCCATCTCATTTATGCACAAACAACAACTGAATTCTCCACACCAGGCTGCTTGGCTCTCAAGCCAAGAATTCTGTTCTAACTCTGATAATGAGCTTATGGGGATTTGGCTGGTTACACTCGGCCTGGAGGAGAATAAGAGTTTATTGATAAACAGATGCATATAGATAGCGGAACATTTAGAGCCAAAATGGAGGAGAGGCTGCTGGCTGGTCTTGCTGTATTGGAGTGGGTTTACAGAGAACTACCTCACTCAGACTGACACAAGGAGGGACCAAAATGGCAGGGGATCCCCGTTTCTATTCCAACAGGACTCTGATGGACAGAAACATTCAGATTCTTTTGAATGGGCTCCAGTAGCATCTCCTGTAGCATATCCAGTAAATAGCATGTCCATTGTTCACTGGAACCAGCCTCCCAGTAAAATAACAAAAAAAAAAAAAAT
>KV751335.1:3153037-3171190 GCA_001698575.1 Mola mola
CCCCAGTAAAAAAAAAAAAAAAATAATAATAATAATATCACTTTAATCATGACTCCAGTGCCAGATGGAGTGAGGGGAAATCACTTTGGAAATGAAAAGCAGAACACTATCTGCATAGAGCTACTATCAGTCGTGTCATCTCCCTCCTCCAAGTCTCTATGGTGCTTTTTCTAAATGGACTTTTAATGATCCCATTACACTACATTGGCTTTTCCTTAAAAAGTCCAACTATGATACATCTCTTGTCCAAAAGATGCACAGCTGGCAAATTCCTTTAAAGAATGTTTAAGCAATCGTTTTCATAAGATACCAAAAACCTACAGCATTGTGTACCTAATATTGTTAGAAGCTTTAGATGAGTTGCAAACATACTAGAGAAGAGCACATTTCTGGTCTGGCAGTTTGGTGTACAATGACGGCATGATGTATCTAACGCCAACTGAGTAGAACTATTGTAGCCAAAAACAAGGAATCCGCACTGCGCATGAAATTAAGCAATGAAATGCTACTTGAATAATAGGATCAAGTGCCAAAGTAATATTACCCATCCCTACGTATGATAGTTAATTAGTTCAGCCCTTGGTAGTGCGCCTTCCTGATTGTGTTGTAGTGTTAACAGAGTTCAGAGTTGTGCACAAATGGGGATGTTACATTGTCAAACTTCAGTACAAATTCACTCCACCTACCTGTTAATGCAGTAACTACAAATCAACGGTTCCCATACACATGCCAAATTACAACCTCTCTAGAGTTCCAGTGGGTGTTGCCTGTGCTATGTAGATTTGGTTTGTCATTGGTCACAGCCAGCTTGACTTTTAGCTCATCCCTCACCCTCTATCCCAATGATTGGCAACATATCTCGTCAGATCAGTGTGCCTCACACACTTTCTTCCCTTGATGAGCAATGATTTGATCTATGGCCGTGAGCCATCCTAAGATATGGCAGCTGGTAGCTTTTTCTTAATATGGCACGGAGCTAGCACTGCAGCTAAACTCGAGGGTATAACATACTGTAATTTACACTTGACATTTCTACACTTCTGAAATGTGTTTTTGTAAACAAGCAAATTTCCGATAGTTTAGTTTCTTGCAGTGTGGTTGAAAACCCTGTCTTCAGGCATGTGGTGAACCCTGAGCGGTAAACACTGCATCGCCCACACATGGATGTACCAGTGGCCAGGACACGTAAAGTGGACGTACAGTGAAAAGACTCCACCGTAGCGACAAGGTAACGTGAAAAAAAAATCTGATTAATAAGTAAGTCTCCTATCGTATCCTTAAGTTGGTCAGTCTGGTCAGTGTTCACTGCAGAGATTTCTTCAGTAAGGATAGTCACTCACAGCCGTTTAATTGTTATCAACTTAAAGTGGACACTGGAAAACATTTATTCTACTAAAGCATATTATATTTAGCATACTGACTATTTAGGTTTTGTGTAATTTGTTGACTTAATGCAACTGATTTTATGGCAGCTACATTTTAGTTATATGTGTTGAGCAAGAATATTATATGCCCTTTGTTTTCATTTCATGTTTATGGTAAGTTCATTTCAGTTCAATGTGTTCACTGTTCAGCGTCAGTGTGTAATGCATATAATTTCTAATAAATCGTAATGGAAATTTTGAATAATAATGTTATGTACATATTATACTATAATGAAAATGTAAAACAAGCTGTTTTGTTAGCTCCATTTTTACAGTTAAGTACTATACGAATTGTAATTTTAAGCTGCGTTGCTATTTGTGCATATGGTGCCTTGCATGAATGCATGTGACTGGATTTCATTTACGCTTTGTTAATGTGAATTTTATGTCATGGGTAAAGGACAGAGATGCAGAAAACAATTAAACTTTTTTTTGGGGCTTCTTTACAGTGTTGAGTTCTTTATGATCCAGTAATTGCTTGTACAAGGAGACATTTAAGGCTGTTGTGAGAATGGAGCATAATACACTGCAGAATGTTTCCTTGCCAATTTTTAATATCCACAAACAGAAAATATGGACACACACGCACGAGCAGACATTGACCAGTCTTGCAGACCGCTATCCTACAATTACACAATGCAGCAATGTAACTGAAAGGGTAACAGTGAAATGTATATTCCATTAGCAAGGCAGTCATGTGTAGAAAGCTGGATCAATTATGATGAGCTCACACACAATATGCTGCTCTGTTTGACACTCTTCTTGTGAGTAATTACAGCTGAATGGTGTTTCCCCAATCCAATCAACAAGAGGAGAAATGCTAGCATAATTGGTTTGAGCCCTTCTGAAAGTATACGAGCCACATCTTTTACATGACACACTGTTATCAGTGCTGCATACTGCCCGTGTGTATTCAGCTGCCATTTCGAAATCAAGATGACACCAATTATGACAATGAAATCCGGGCTGAGAGATGCTGTAGTTTCCTTGCAGAGACATCAACACTCGTGAGACTCACAAAAACCAATACTGTGCCGGAGCAATGACAATACATTTTTCTTCAAAAGATTTTAAAATCTTTTCAACATCCACGTCTCAGTCTCTCAAGAGAGTGGAAGTGGAAGAGGATGCAAAAGCACCTTTACTCTAGCTAAACATAAAGTACACTCATTATGTCGATTTGTTTGGGGAAGCACCAGAGAGCTTTAAACTAGAAAACATATGAAACACAAACAGACACACCCTCACAGGGTACATGTTTAAAACAGTAGTCCACACAAACAACACATATTAGTTAAGGATCCAGTTAATTGGAGTGAAACCGTATAGGGCCGGTCATTTTTCAAAGGCACTGTGCTTGCTAAATGGTTGAAAAGGCATGGGTGGATGCCAACAGCACATGTAAGAAGTACTATATGTACTAAAATATAAATATATAATGTCCAAGATAATATGATAATATATTGGATATTATTTGACATTTTTGGTTATTAGTGATACATAAAAATTTGATTTTGTTGTTGCGCAATTAAAATAGGCTCTTACGGGCCTTTACAAGGTTTAAGCATCTTTTGAAGTCTGAGTTTACACCAAAATTTTGATTAAGAAATGGGAGGAACAAAATACTAAAAGTGACTTGAGTGAGGTTGAAGATGCTGATGTCACATTTATCTAGCAGCCTTTTCTGTCTTTACCTCATCATCATCATCATTACTCCTCCTGTACATCCTTCACACAGACATTTAGCTGACACTTACAGCACATTCACAGAGCTTTCAGGAGCAAGAATGTGATGTGTTTCATTTCTTCTGTAGGGACTCTTTCACACAATTCATGACCTTTACGAGGATTAAACTGGCATAGTGATTTAAGTAAAGAGCCCGTAAACTTCAAGGCTAACCTGATGAATATCTCCAGCGCGAGAGCCCTGAACTCTCCATTTTACACACACACACACACACACACACACACCGAGCAGTCTAGACAGGACTGACTGAACTGGAGCCAGGGTGACTCACACTAAATCAAATATGACCCATCAGGGAATTATTAACACCACTTCAAATGCACCTTGTGGGATATATGATTACGTAACCTGCAATCTGAAAATATACCTGAATATCTGTAAACATCAAGAAAGCTTGATTACGTGGAAATATTCAATGTTTTGCAGCAGATTTATATGATGGTACTGGTTTGAAAATTATTGTTGTAAAATATTTTATCATATACTTTCTTTTCTTGCTGCCTTATATGCAAAAGGGAGAGGAAATGAGAGAAGAGAGGATAGTAAAGCTAAATACATGTTAATTGTTTCTTATTCTCCCACACATTGATGCTGCATTCTGGCTCACCCACATATGTGCATCCTTTTCTCAGTAGCCCTCTTTTTTGCTATATGCTCTTATACTGTACATACAGCACATACAAATGGATGTGCATACACTGGATGCATATGTGAGGCAGCCCAGTCTATACTTTACATGCTACTCAGATTGGAAATAAAGTCATGCATATTCATTATACATGTAAAACATATGAATCTTACTTATTATATTCACTCATCATTAACCCACCATTCACTCACATTGCCATTTATGCATACACGCATGCACACACATGTCGAAAAATGTGAGACATTCACATTCCTGCAGCAGCACTCCATCCCCCTACCCAGAATTACGTCATCTGTTGTCTCTCCACTGTTGATTGGGAATCTACCTCCGGTGCTGACCTGCTATTGGCTGGTTTACTGTGTGGCTTCAAGGCAGCACTTTACCATAGCAATAATCCAAGCAAGATGGGGACTACTATGCAGCCAGCTCCACATTCGATTCAATTCCCTCTCTAATTTTGCTCAAACAGAATGCTCTACAACCCACCCACCAACTGCATTCTTACAATTTAACACACCTACCTACAAGATGTACTTTATTTCACACGAGGGCTGATACTTGAAGAACTGTATACAGCCAGCAGTATTCTTTTTTGATTGCATTCTTTGTGCTCTACATCATTTGACCAAATCAAAGACATTTATATTTCTTTTTAAATGCAAAAATGAGCTTTTCTTAATATGAAGAATTTTGTGTTCTTTGGATTGTACTGCATGAGGTTCAAATCGTTTTACTTTCACATTCAAGCCCCCTTTCAGTCACATAACAAAAACAATCTATTTTAAGTAAAATCCAGAATTTTTTGTAGCTGTGCTTAAAAAATACCTTTTTGCCCATCTCTGAATCTGTGTATAGATTTTTTTGTGAACTTTATTTCTGCATACTTTGCAAATAACTGCTGTACAGTATGTGCCTTGTCAGTTTGGGAAAATCCAAACCACTTCAATATTTTTTTATATTTTTTGACTAACTGTTGGGCTTCATTTTCAGCCATGATTCCCTGCTTCAGCGTAAATCAAAAGTGGAGGGGAATAAGAAATCCAAGGCACTATACTACAGCTCTTAATGATTAGTTTATCTGTGTGTCTCGAGGGAAGGCATGAAACAGACAAGCAAACAGTGTTATTTAGCTGTGAAAAAAACCTTTGGATTTGTCCAGGTATGAGCAAAGAACTGCAGCAGACAGACTGTGCACTGTAGTCAGGTTCTACAATCTTTTGCAGTGACAGATCTTCAAAGGACAGACAACCCTAATTTCTATAGATAACTATAGATATCACTGTCTCTCAATTTAGGATAATTTGATCAACATGTGAAAACGTGCAGAGGAGGATTTTTCTTCAGTATCATTATGCATTAAGATACCATTACCAGATACCAAAAGAGTCATTTTAGTGAAGAACAACAGAAACATAACTGAACCTTATC
The DNA here is from genome assembly GCA_001698575.1 of Mola mola. Lineage (NCBI taxonomy): Eukaryota > Metazoa > Chordata > Actinopteri > Tetraodontiformes > Molidae > Mola > Mola mola. Next base: position 3,158,286 of record KV751335.1, read on the forward strand.
AAGAAAAGTATGGTAAAATAATTGTAAGCTACTTGAGAGGCACTTGTTACCCAAACTTCAGCAGCAAAGGGCAGTTCATCAATATGCCAGTACGGCCGCCGCAGCTCCACCTCTCTGCTTGTAGAGACTTTGCCAAGGGAGTCTATCTTTATTAAATTAATCCAACAGCTTGGTGCCATGCCATTAAAGTCACTCACTACGAGCTGTGTGTGTGTGTGTACGCTTGTGTGTATTGTGGCAAAAGGTTGAATTATGCTTGTATACTCTCAGCAGTCATGCTTAGGTGGGACAACCCTCATGGATATGTTGTCAAACAAATGCTGGCACTCATTACAATGTAATTATTATTATTACTTTGGTACAGCAGGTGGTGGTATGTGCCTTTAAAGTTGGTTGTGGTAGGTCAATAAACACAGAGAAGCGTTTACAGTGACAGAAGAACAAAGCCATTCTACTGTCATGCTTATAACTGACGCAGAAGCATAACAGAGGGAACTTCACCGAACACTCTTCCCCTCCCCCCAATCCTCACGTTCTAAAACCCACGTCCTAACCACCTCAGTCTCTTCGCCCCCCTCAATTATCCTACGGGACCAATCCCCCCATCAGCTCAGTCTTCCCCCTCCAGATGTTCACCCGTAGCACTCAAGCCATTTCAGAATAAGAGAGAACTGGACAGTCTTCAGCGTGGAAAAGCGGCTGGTCCTGATGGTACCAGCCCGAGGCTCTTTCGCACCTGCTCCAGTCATAAAAGATCCCCTCACCATGGAAAACAACGTGCATAGTTCCTGTCCCCAAAAAGAGACTCCCTGCCGACTCCAGTGACTACAGGCCTGTCACCCTTCCTTACATCTCACTTGATGAAGACTCTTGACAGGCTGGTCCTCTCCTTTTTAAGACCCAGGATAAGGACATACATGGATCCTCTACGGTCAGTAAGTGAGGCATACCACTATTGCTGCTGTAACAAAGTAATTTCCTTCCAAGGGTAAAGTACTATTCTATTATATTCTATTCTATCACGATTGCATCTGTAATACATATTCCACAAAGGCTTCTGTGTCGCAGATTGTTTGTTTGGGAATTGACCCATGAAATGTCTGAGTGTATGTTTGAAAAGTTACCGCTCCTGAAGATCAGGAAACACCTTAGATGGAGGTCTCTGCCACAGGTGTATGAAAGTGTGACAGTAGCCCCTTTTAACACTTCCCTGGCCTGTTGCACCTCAGTTGTGCATTGCAGCCTGTAATAAATGTCAGAGGCGTAATGGAGGGTCAAATCTCTTCTGCCTTTGAGATAGCAGCGGCAGATAGTAACAGCGCCAAATCAACATCTGTATTGAAGGAGTGAGCTTCCGAGGATTAACAGCGGACAAGGCCGTGACATTTTACTTAGTGCAACCCATAAGCACAAGATTTAAAAGCAGTTCACAGCAGTAAGAGCGACAACCGAAAATCTTAATAAATCATTGAGACAAAAGGAGCAGGAGCTACTTACCCTCCAGGCAGATGATGAGATCTTCTGCCACATAAGACTGAGAGTAAATATTGTTGTTGCCATGCTGTCTTATTGTCTACAAAGTTTTGCTTGTAATGCATGCAAAATGTCACTCTAGACTCCTCTTTATTGCAAAACGCACAGCAGGGCGGCATGATGATACTGCTGTGATGCTCTGGATCCTTGTGGCAGCAGTATTATGTAATCTATACAATCTGAATAATGCAATGCTTGGTGAGATCACATTAACCCTGTTCATTAATACAACCAAGTGTGGGTATGAAGAGTCAAATCAAGGGAGCGTGAAATGCCTAAGTAAGTAACAGATCATTTGTCATTGGCAGTTGTAGAATTAAAAGCTACAAGAGCTTTTTATTTTTTTTCTTGGCTCCTTCTGAGCATGTTTCTATCAATCATCATTGTTTCTGCCTGCTGAGACATTTATCCTACAGAACGATCATTGCTAATTTGACTATGAGGATTGTCTGCTAGCAGTGAACGCGTGGGTCTGCATGCCCTCTGGGTGCGCATCCAACCAGCCTGTCAGTTGTCGTATTGACGCCTGCCACACAGTGAGATGGTGGCATTTGGGAGGAGGACTAACAGGGACACAGTCTGGTCTGCAACTTAATTATTTGTTACATTGTACATTTAATCAAAGATGAAGAGCCAGCTGCCACGATCAGATATGCCACTGCTTTGTCTGCTTCAACAAACCTTGAACTTTAAATCAACAGTTAATTATAAAAGGTTGATGCTGCCTTTTCATTTATTTTAGGAGGATGTTGTGTTCCAGTGAAAATGATGAGAGTGGGCTGCCAATTTCCCCACACATCTACACATCCTCAGTGTGATTTTGTTGCATTTCTTCCAATCATTGATATCACCACAGAAACCAAATTGTCTATCAGACACCCCGAGACAAACTCGAGACAGACTCGAAGGTCAGCCATTAAGAAAGAGACGTACAACCTGTAAACACAAGCAACCGCACATACATTACATGGTGCACTTACTGATGTATACAGGTAGCCCTCACTGTTCATAGCCAGATAGAGTTTGGTCTGCACCCCCTGGATAGCCACCACTCGCAGGCCCACTGGAATAAGGTTGAACATCGCTGGAAAAAGACAGAAGACAGAAATGAAAGATAGACAAAACATACAATTTCATCTTCATTTAATAAACTGAATACATTAAAATAAAATAAGGAAAGACAGCTTTCTGGTTGCACGCAGGCTGGGAATTTCCGAATTCTAGAGGCAAGGCCACTTGGCCTGCAGCTGGGCCATTGTTTGAGGGCACTAATGTCACATGCCAGGGCATCGAGGCATGATGTATTACAATTTGAAGTGAGATGGCTCGCTCTTCCATCTAAGAAAAAAAAAAACAACATTTAATTCAGAGTGATAGTCCTATTAATTAAAACCTGAACAAACCTGTTTCTCTCTCTTTTTTTCCTGTTGACTTAGCTCGTAATGTTTGATTAAATGATACAAAAACAACCCAGGTTATAGATTTTTCTCAGGCGAGCCGCATTTGGAGGAGGGTCGGTTTTATTATGCCGTCTGTATTGAAAAGATCGTAACTTATGAAAGCCTCGTAAGTCGCACCAACCAAGTTCCCATTTAGGCTAAAATATCCACCGTCTACTCTGTACCATAATGAGTGCATTAACCGGTGTGACTCTCTCTCTCTCTCTGCTCCTCTGCTCAGCATGTTCAACTGTCATAAGACTAAACAGAAGAGTAGATTAAGGTTTGACTGCGGGTGGTGACAACGTCTCAAATGGATGAAAATTAAAAAAAAAATATCATCCATTAATATACCTCAACGGCTCACCAAGTCCATTAGTGGGAAACACAATGTGTTTATGTGATGTGTGTGAGACTGATGTGCACTGTTCAGAAAATAGAGATTTAGAACAGGGCATGCATTGTTGATAAATAAATGAATGCATGTATTAATTATTTCACTGTTAACAACTGTCAGGCGGACTAAGAGGAGAGAGATGCAAAGAGCCGGGCTCAAAGGCTACAGTGGCACACAATATTCAAAGTGTGTGTGCATGCCAGCCAGATAGAAGCCGTGGTGTTGTGGCCATCAGCGTAAATTTCCTGCTCTGGTGAGGTGGTAGATAAATAAATTTAAATGAACAGTAATTGATAATTTGGTTATCCAAAAGGTTAGGCCTTGTTAGAGGCAAACTTTACATTTAGCTCCCATTGTCAAAGTTAAAGATGTTGAACGGAGGCAATGCTTTTGTCCTGCGCAGCCAAATACCTTTTCAACATGTAGTTTTCTGTAAACAAGTTTGTTGTCTTCAAGCCCTCCTCAGGGGAGTTCACACAACACCGATAAAGCATATACAGTATAGTTTTAAATCATGTCATTTTTCTTGGCATGTAAGTGTATGTGCATTACAAAAGATTGAAACAGAAGTTCCACACTGCAGCTCCCTTAAGGGCTACTATTTAGCAGATGTGATATTTCAAACTTAAATAATGTAATACTAAAAAGTGAGCTCCACCAGGTTGACTGTGTACCTTTCACTACTACAGAGTCAATATAATGTACTTTAATTACTGTTTCCTATGTCTGTTTGAAACGAATAGTGAGCTGTAAAAGCCGCACCACAAACTGAGATGCACAGAGATATGACATAAGCTCTGAGACTCAGCCACTCTCTTAAGGGTGTTTCATAAAGCAAAACAACAAAATGAGGAAGAAGAAGAGAGTGAGAAAGCAGCTGACTGTTGTGTGTAATGCACAACATTTTCAGCTGAACTGAAACTGAAATCATGGGCCGTGTAGCGTTAGGTACACAATATTTTGACAAGGAATAAAAAAAAGATGGGGAATTGTGAATCCTGATGATGGGATCTGTGACAACGATGAAGATGTTGATGTTGTTGGTGTGAGTCGGTGTTGCTCTTTGAATCCTATCCATCATCCACAGCATTTCATACTGTATGAGCAAGGGACGAGTAAATACTTGCACAGCCCTGCGCGTAAACTAGTCTTCATGCTCACATTAACATGTCTGTGTCCAGCAGGCAGATCCATGAGGCTGAGGGAGCCATCAGTAACCAAACTGGTCAATGAGCTACATCTCTACCTAATTAGTGCTGGTCTGCACTGTGTGTGTCTGTGTGTGTTTTATAAGCTGCTGGCAGGGAAGACAGGGGCTAAATAGAGGAAAACAAATGAATATCCACCTGAAAGCCAATAGTCATGCTTCTATCCCAAAAAATAAACTCGCCTTTTTGTTCTGACTATTGTTGGACATCTTCCCAAACAGTGATGCTATCACCAACGCAGGAGATTTTTTGGTTTTACCCTTAAGTTGGTACCAAACAGTAAACAATGGTTGCAGGAAAATCATAATATTCATATTTGGGTGTAAGGGCCGAGCATTGTCGTGCTGACGTACACCCTTCCAGGTTTAGACACACGCGAGGGGATAAATTAAACTTGCTTCTCACATCAGTTAAGCTGTGAGTCACGGTATGCTATGACCTTATATTAGGGCCTCTTGTAGGGCACTTAAGTAAATCCCTATCTGCAGACTCCTTTGAGTGCACTATAGAGGCTTTTTGATGGGCCGTTTCATCTACTCTTATTGCTTTAAAACGGCAAGCCTCCTTTTCGCTAGGCTTTCTAATATAAATAACAGCCATAGAAACGCATATTGCACTTACTTGGTAATGTAAGAATATGTTGTTGCTTAAGTATGGAGGTATTTAAGCCCCGGAGCCATTTGTTCGGTGGTTCCCTTTCTCTCTGCCCTTTCTATCTTTCGATTGTTCACTCAGGCTTTACCTTTGGTGATTTTGTTTTTTCAAACACAACATGAAAGGTTATTCACAACCTCTCACTTAGTTTTTCAGAAGTTACATTTCCAGATGGTGATCTATCAAAGCTTCCTGACTATTTCTGCTGAAACTGACAATGGTCCTCAGAGCATCTTCAATTTTCTTAAGTATATAAGGATTATTAGGTTATATTCTCAGGTAGCCTATTGCTGTTACGTTGTAACTATCCTCAGTACACACTACAAGTTCATCACTTCACACACACATAGAAAGGAAAGTGATGGTCCTGTGATTTTGCACTAATGAGCAGTTAGCTCCCCTGACAAACACACACAACACCTTTTTTATTTTTGAAGCTTTTAAAATGTTGAATTGGTGTATCTTCGATGGCATTTGCTTTGGCAGTTTTGCACTGTAAACTATAAGAAAAACATTGTCTCTCAAATGTAGCATAACTATACCATATACTAATTTTATTTTAACATGATTTCTTTCAGAAGGGAGAGACAAGGAAAGAGTTTTCATTAGTTTTAACAAATGTAACAGATAATATAGTATATATTTATTTAAGGGTAAGTGAAACAAATTTTAAATCCACATGAATACATTTTGGATCATTTTTCTTGTATTTAGCACAGTTCCAAATTTGATTTTAACTTATTTTTTCTCCTGGAACATCATGCCAGATGTGCGTTTCTTGTTTTTATAACTGCACCCTTCTTGCTCCGCCTCGTTAAGAGCAAGTTTTTTCTCTTCCTGTTTGTACCACAGACGCACACACATCTGCAGCCCTCTTCATTTCAGGGAGATTACCATCCGCTGCACTGATGGAGATTTTCAAGAGCGGAAACTCAATTGCTTCCTGTCTCCTAGAAACACCTGAGCACACTCAAGAGGATGAAAGGTCCACCACCCACTCGCAGACCTTTCCTCTAGCAGAGAAGCATGTGGAATAAGAAAGGTGTGCATGCCTGAGGGACACATTTCATGTTTGCTGTCTCTTTCAGCCTTGGAGACATGAGCTACAAAAAAAAAAAAAAAAAAAAAAAAAATTGAAAAACTTTGACCTATCTGCTTCTCATTCTGGAGGCAGAAAGCCTGCAACTACAGCCGCCTAATATGACAGCATGACATAGCATTAGTAGCTATAAAATGTAGCTGTTGTGACATTATTACACAGCACCTTTATGTAATTACTGTTATTTGTTGACCCCTTTAAGCAAAGTGAGATCATTTCAGAAAAATATTGTGCTGAATGACATGAATACTGTAAGACAGTTGTTTAAGTTCAACTGAGTTCATATTTAACCACCAATGTCAACTAAATCAGCATACGTTGGATGAAAATTACACATCAGAACATTTTCTTTAATTCTTGGATGTATCTCCAATCTCACAGAGATTAAATTGGAAAATTGGGCATTTTAACAAATCTGCACCCTGACCCTAGGACTTGTTATTTGACGTTGTTTTGCTAATGAAAATGACGCAGAAATAACAAAGTTCTCCATTATTACATCCAAACAGCCAAGTCCGTCTTCTCGACAAGGAAGCAAAGATCAAATTCTTTGTGTGTGTGTGTGTATAGGTCCTCTCCCACCATCACAAGACACCAGTAGCTCCAAGAGGACTGCGCTCTCCGTCACCATGGAGACAAGCGCACCCAGCGCCTAAATACGCTATTTTTGGAGCAGTGCAAAGAGCTTCACTCTTTCTGTTTTTCCTATTCAGCATGCTCTAATTTTCTCTTCAAAAAAACTCTTTTGTGCCAATGTGGGCCAGTTTTTAAGGAAGTAAACAGGAGACTGAGACCATAAAGACATGTTGGTTGGGTTGGTCAGTGTGGGAAGTGAGGCACACTATTGTGTGTGCTTATGTATATGATATATGATGTATTTCATCTTTTTTTCTGTGTGCTTCCTGCCCTGTGTAGTATGAAGGGGGTATTGTTGTTATATTATTCACTAATTTTAAGGTGCACAATTTCTGCGCTGGCTTTATTGGACATGTGGCTATGCTGTTGGTCGCGGATTCATCTCCTCTTTAAGCTGTCTGTTGGAAATTACATTAAATGCACTGGTTTATCCAGTCAGGTGAAAATAAAATAAAGATAAAACTTTTAACAGAATCCTGTTTTTTACTATCTCTCAGCAATTCAGATGCATTCAGCATTTAGAAACAACTAAGAAAAGTGTCTTAAACTCTTAAAGCTCACGGGACTTGAATTTGATACTCAAGTTGCCATTCTGTTACATGGTACGAGAGGTAGTTAATATAGTTCTGATGCAGTACATGGAACTGGTGGTAGCAAGGTATCAGTATAATACAGCATTATACTGTATGAAATGAGAGTAACAGAATATTTCAGTGAAACTTACTGTAACCATTTTCCTCCTCTTTCGTTCCATCGATGGTTCCATCTGCCTGCAGCTGCAGGTGAAAACCTTGTCGACTGTACAGCTTCGTCACAATCCCCTTCAGCTGGGGCTCTGGGGAAGCAGAAGGAGCACAGAGATGCAAAATTAAAATCTCAGTATGCAGCAAAACATGAAAGTAACAATGAGATGCCACTCTTATCCCTCCAAAGGGATTTGATGCATTAGTTTTGGTTTTCTGCCCGTGCCATTTCAGAAGTAATGGAGTCACAAAAATAACAAGTAATCGATGCTATCCGAAACAGGATAAAGAAAAAAAATGATAGGCCGAGATAGCTTTCGATCGAGATAAAAAACCTACCAAAAACTAATCACAGGGAGCAAATCAATCTACCACAGTCTTTTTTTCCTGAAAAGAATTAGACTTTGGTAAGATATTGTTATTTAGTTTTGAAGATACTTTACACGTTGACCAGTGAGTTATGGTGGTTGCCAAAATGTTATGGACTTTATGACTTACATAAGCCATTTTACAGTTATTGTCCAGGGACTATATTTTAAAAAAATGATGAATTAAAACAATTCAAATGCCATTTATGTTTATGGAAAGGTAACATTGCTCACAAAAATTATGTTAATGGGGTTTTAATATTAATGGAACTGACACAACTACAGTTTGATGAATGACGCTGCGTCCACAGTGGATGCAAAATTACAAAATATATTCGTCTCTGCAATAAAACAGCAATAGCAAGCGGCTTGACAAAAGAGAAATATGGCTGCAGATGGACAACATCAACTTATCTTATTTAAAAATGGCTTTAGGAGGGCATTTGGTGGCTTAGTGATTTAATGGCTGAGGAAATTTCTTGCGTCATCCCATTTCCCTCTCCACGCTCACATTGACTCTCTACTGCATCTGTCTAATGAAGGTATAATGTCAGAAAAATAATCTTTTTTTTAGAAAACCGCCATTAGTTGCAAAAAAAAAAAAAAAGATCATATCTTGTTTCAGAAATGAAAAAAAAATGTCAGTAAAATCTATGATATCCATTTGCACAAACTGAATTTGAAGGCAATACGATGCTGCGACAACAACTGCATGTTGTTTACTCTTTTTTTTTCAAACGGGGAAGAAGGGAGCTGTGTCTGTTATAAAATCAATCTGTTAGAAAATTTGTCAGTGAGGAAAAAACAGAATATCTGGCAATGAATGTACCTTTAATGTAGGCATATTAATGGTAACAATAAAATAAGTCTCGATAACTCTAAGAGTAAAACAATAACACCTTTAAGGGGCAGAAGATTTACTTTTGAAGTGGCTGTAAAGGCCTGTCTGTGTTACATCGGTATTATGTCTGATAAGAGCTAAGTGCTCTCCATTCCCTGGTTACTGTCCCTGGTGGAGTGTCCTTTACCTTGGTCTACCACACCTTTCATCCATCCTTTCATCTCACTTACTTCTCAGTACTGTCGTACCCAGACTTACTAAGGTTACTGTTGCCGCAGAGCTTTACTCTGCCTTTATTGCATGACTAATGCGATGATTTTATTGTAACATTATCAAGGTATGGCCATAACTAAAGCTTAAAAAGAATAAGTGCTCTAAATACAAACAAAACAGTGTGCACATACATTGCTCAGGTATAAATGGTTGTACCTCTTTGTTACTCACTGCTCTCGCCACAGGTCAGAAATGGCATCTGGAGGTATCAGGGTATAAGCGATCCGCCCAAAGGGATAATGTCACAATCTCCAATCACTGTCTCATTTTTAAAAGCCCAACTTGAAATATGCACCATTTAAAAATAAAACTGCATTAAAGCAAGTTCTTTTTTGGCACGAGTTCCTCGCAGTGTGTCTCAGGAGTTATAACTCATGCTGCATTATTTACAGACTGTCACCCAAGGAAGAGCAGTCAGAATGAATTTGTCCATTGAGCATGGCCATCTGGTTTCCCACCTAACTATATGGACGAGTTCATTGTTCATATGGCACAAATCTGTTTTCAGCCAGGTTAGATGGAGCTTGGAAAAAGAAGTAAGATGACATTAAATATTACAATTTTCAAAAAAAAAAAACATCCTTCACGATCTAAAATCCTCCTGATCCATCCCTAAATAGAAGTGAGTGGGGCGCATAAACTATTAGATAGCTGCTGCATTAAACATGGACCCCGTCCTCCAGGTACATCATGTGAGGAGCTGGAGATCAGTTAAGAGGCTTCAATAATTTGAATAGCGCTTTGGGTCTGAATAAGATGTGATCAGATCAGATATGCACCCGTGGTCGCTTCAGCACTGGACTGAGAGAGTGGAGGCTTTAGGCCGCAGAGACGCACCTCTGACACTGCAAACGCTCAGAGTCTGAGTCTTCAAGAGCCTGGACCTTGGCAGACATATCTCCACAGTTACACTAACAGCAGGTCTTTACTATCAACAAGAAAGATAGCCAACAAGTAAAGTGAGGAAATGCCACTTTTAAGCTCTTTTTAAGATCTGCTAAAAAAACAAAAAAAAAAACCAAAAAATGTGTGAATGAGAGTGAGGAGCTTGTTACTTGAATCTGTCAACCTGTATATTTCTGAAGCTATATTTTAAGTTACAGTCTGCCTGGTATTAAAAGTGTCAACTCATTTTGGAGACAGATGATACAAAAATGATGAAGAGATTAGCAATTTTTTATCTGAACTGTGGAAGATAACTTAAGTCTTACAATTCAAAATAGTCTCAATGAGCATGTGGGTCTATCATGTCCACTGTCCTATGAATAAGTAGGTATGAGCTTATTTCTCACAGCACCTGTCATGCCAAAGATGACCTGTGGACCAACTTTATAGAGAATCTTCTGAATCTTATTAGTATTATTATTTTTAAAGGAGCAGAGCTCGAATTCAAAACTGTCAAAATGTGATAACTCAAATACACGGGCAGCCTGCTGCAAAATGACTTCTTGATCATGAGGGGAGAAGCCGGGGGAAGTCGCGTAACAGACCTGGCCGTCTCCGTCGCCTCTTCTTGGAGCCAAAGAGTTTGACCCGGGAGAAAACGTTTAGCCGACTGGGTTTGTCACAGTTTCCTTTGGCTTTACTGGGGCTGCTGACACAGCGGCAGGCATTGGTCTTCTCCCGCTCCCTCGCCTGCCTTTTCTGCCTTATGAGGGAGCTGGCAATCGCTGCAGCCATGGCCAGTTTGGCTGCTCTCTGGAGAAGAAACTCCTCGCAGAAAAAAGAGTTATGCCCCTTTCCGATCCAGAACACTTGATTGTGAGGCTTCGGGTCCGAGCGCGGCGGTGCCGTAACGGTCCGGATCCGGATCGACTACTGCGATTGTTCTAATGAGAGCGCGCCATGACACGGTAAAACGGCGAATTCACTTAGAATAACGTCCATGTCGAGCATTTCTGTGCGCAGCTGGGCGTCAGTCACAAAGTCCCCGATGAGTCTCCGAGGGAAAAAAAGAGCGAAACTTACAAAAAATAAAAAGACGCGTCCCAGCGCAAAGCTGCGCGGAGACTTTCAACTGTGCGCGTCGCACGTCCCTCCGGCTGGGTCATTGTCTCGCCATCGCGCGGAAAACGAGCCATGTCGGCCTCTGCATTGTCCCGCCACGAGACATGCTCGGAAACACCTGTTTGCAGACGGCCAAGTGGCTCCAGCGCCTTTTATTCGCTCCCCCTGATCCTCAGCTGCCTGCCGCGACGCAGAGATTCACATCGCCTTTCGTTTTGGGGTTTTTTTTTTTTTCCACAGAGACGACGGATCACTGAGGAGCTCCCACGTGTTCCCCCCACCTCTTGTGATGAAGCAGCAGGAGGCGCGTTTATCTCAGCTGAGAGCATCCAAACCCCACGAGCTGCAGACCGGGCGGAGGGTGGGAGGGAGGGAAGGGGGAGCCTAAGTAGGGAGGCTCAAACCCGGCGTGCGCATCCTTCCACACAGGCCCTCACAGGAGATTAACCGTGTGAGAGCATATATGAAGAGAGAGGGGGGCGTATGTGGCGTGGAGGCGGGGAGGTGGCAAAAAGGAGAAAGACTGAGAGAGAGGAGGAGAAGCACGTTTGCAATGGTGTGAGTGTTTTATCAGAGAGAACTAGAGGAAAAACTCTCTCAAAAGAAAAAAAGGCACGGAAAAGGTTCTGTAAATGTTGCCCTGGGGTTTATGAAAATTTGCTAATAAATAAATATAATGCCACTTTATAAACTTGTGCAACAGCGGCCATTCCTCTGCAAACTATACAGGAATATTATTATAATGTTATAAGAAATCCAAAAGTTGTTTTACAAGCTGCTGTGTCTCGCGTTCAAAGGCGTGCAGATGACTTTAAATAGGAGGTCACAACTCTGCAGGATGAATCAATTCGGTCATACATAACTGAGGATATGATTAACATAAACTTGCATGGCACAACATTGATCTCGTTTGACTTTTACAATACTATCGGTGAATTATGCATCTGTCGTTTAAGTGCTCTTTGGGTTTCCATAGATCCCAAACCAGGAGTTCAGACTGATGTCTTCCAGGCCCAGGCTGCCGGACCTCAGCACACCCTGCCCTCTCCTCAGTCTCTGACCCACAGACTCGCTTTTACACCCTAAGCAATGGCGCCATCTACAGTCCTCGAGGAGAACCGTCGGAAGCATCCGCTTTGTCTCCTCTGCTTAATAACTCACCTCAGGCTCGTGTTTTGTACAAATATGAGCAAAGATCTCGCGCACATTTTTAATACGTCCATACGAAAAAATACTCATTGCCATAAAATGTGAACATCTGTATCTGTTTAAAAGGCTCTAATCGATAAGTCAGAGCAGCTGTGCGACACATGCTTCAGCACCACGGAGAGCTCCACGACCGAGAGGTAAATCATCGCTTAATCAACAGAGTCAATCTTCCCTAAACAGTACAATCATTCATATCCCTAAACTGGTTTCTTCGGGATTCTCCAGAAAAAAATGTTTTAGTAAAAAAATGTGTAAAACAAAAAACAAAAACAAACCCCAAACAAGTGCGGCGTTAATTGAACAAGAAGCTCGCCGGCCTACCTGACACCGATTTTCTCAGGGGGAAAGTCATGATCGTCTGCCGGGAGGCCGACAGCTGGAGGTGGAGACAGCTGGAGACTTGCGGCGGTCGAGGAGCGAAGTGAAGCCGTGAAGTGTACAAGCAGCAAAGTTCAAACCATTGTCAACTGCCAGAGGAGCAGTGGAAGAGACGGCGTC
>KV751335.1:3171271-3198858 GCA_001698575.1 Mola mola
AGCGCTCATTAAACATTCATTCCGAGGTCTTGTTGATGGGCAAACACGGGCGTGAGTTCCGTGCAGCGCGGCGCAGGATGGGGGGGTGATCGAATGAATGTGAGGGGGCCGAGACTCTACTTCCTTCTTGGGGCAGAGAAGACTTTGTTCTCATATTACAACAACAGAAAGGGGGGGAAAAAATGATGTAAAATGATCCGATAATGCGTTGACTAAACCGGTTATACGGGCCCGTCTACTTTCGACTGAAAAATATCGATATACATCCCACGGAGACATGCATTAGCCAAAGGGTGCTTTTTTTTCTCCTCTCAAAGAGTTTTTTTTCTCTGAAACTCAACTGGCCTGTTTTTCTTTTTTTTGTTGTTGTTTTTAATCGCTCAACTACTTATATTTACCAAACATGACACGAGATCGTTGATCAGCATCACTTCACGCCTTACTGTCAATATAATGTATAAGTTTTGGTCGCTTGTATTCTAGTCAAATTATTTCTTATCATTCCAATTATATGAATTGTGAATGTAGAGTGCGACTCGTATAAAGAAAAATAAAGAAATTGAAAGCATATTTAATGATGCACTTGGTGTAATAATGGACTAAACAAGCCTTACAGGAGATATTCTGACGAGCGGGGTACATAGGCGCCAACTGACAGTGCACCAATTTGACCACTAGATGGCGCAAGTGCACAGACTATCAAGAGCAGCCTGTTCACCAGAACACAGACAACTTAACTCATTTAATCACATGTTTTTGAAGTTGGTCCACTCACATAGAATTTATTGGCTATTTTGAGCATCACTTTAACATGCACGTTATTTTAATTTGATGTAAAGCTTATGGCCGTGAATCCCAAAACATCAGTCCCAATTTTGCATAAGCAGGACACGGATAAAATGAACTATGTGGCATTTAAATCATTATTGTGTAATTGTGGCATTTTTATACAAAACTGTAAGTTCTCCGTTCACATATGAGAGAAACAACGGATCAATTATGCCACCACTGTAATAGAATAAATATTTAATTCAGCAATTGAGCCATGGCCAAAGATGCTGAGCATCCAGCCATGCAGCAGCTGCCTATTGATTTAAAAGGAATGGGGCTTAAATTACATGAGGCAAAAGGGACTGGAGCAGTAAAAGCATTATTTTTCCCGTTTACCGTCACTCCTAGATATACATGGCTTCCCAAAATGATATCGCGGGATTGTGACCTTTAACCCAACACCATCTAAGAAAAAAGACACCAAAGTTGTTCCAAGGTTAAACATGGCTTTATAGATCCATCAGTATCTCAGCAACAGCTGGCAACCATAGTGTTTCTATACATACGACAGCAACATGCAAACCTCCAATTTATGAAATATGTTTTCCTATTCTTTTGCCAGTGACAACAAATATGTAATAATATTAATCCTGTAAATCACATGTGCCATATAATGTAAGAGCTCAGTCACTTTCTATGAAAGACCCATTCATATTCAGTCATTAAGTTCATCCTGGATAGAATGGTCATTTTTTTTAATCAACAACAAATTTTAGCAGAGCAGCACTGCCCTGAACAATTGAAATATGTTTCCATATAGATCACCTGGTGTAATTCAAGTCCAACCCTAAGATCCCAAATTGATTTGAACATGCATTATTTATAACTTTTTTTTTAAACTTCACCTTGGGGGTTCACAAACATGCTTTCAGCTTAGCACTTTAACGTACAGCAGCATATCAATAGTTAAAGATGTCAAATAGTGGGAATACTGTCTTTACTCTCTGGAAAAGGTGCACAACAATGATCTTTGCTGATCTACATCGCAGCATACAGTACTACCACATGGCTCTAAATGCCATGAGCATACAGAGACAGACAATTCCCAACAACCACAAACAGACCCCAGGTTTCACCTCAGTCACTCCCCTGCGCATAAACCAGGCCTACCACTAAAGCAGACAGGAGGATGGCTCAGTTTATCGATGAATGTTAGGAGGACAGAAAGATGTGATGACAGTCAGGCTGCATTCTTTAACAGCAACGCTAATCCAGCACCTAAAAGATACTAAAGAAAGTGAAAATGTGTGTAGCCCGATAATATCCCTTCTATCTTTAGTGCCTTTTTGGCAGCAGCCAAGCCAAAATAGACAATGAGAAAACCAAAATAGCATTGAAGAGATTGAATCGATTTAGATTAAGAAAAGAACTAAGCCATATTCAGTAGATAAAACAGCAGAGATGGTGTTAGAACAATGTTAAATGGTATAAGTAAGTGACATTTTATCCCTATTCTGTCATTGTCATTTGTTTTCAGAATCTATTCATGTTGTCTTTTGGACAGAAATGGAAAACAATTATATTTGCCTCATTTGAAGTCTACCACGGACTTCAGCTGTACTCATTTGACAGAGAAAATCGGTTGCCTTCCAAGAATTTCTATGAGTTACACTAAGTTTTACAGTATAGCATCTTATCTGCAAGGTTGTCTTCAAGTCTAAGATAACCTTGCAGATAAGATGTTTACGGTCACTCTAAGCCTACACCTGCATTAAATACAAAGGGACGTTCTTATACACACGTGTGTTTGTGACTGTGTTGCTGTTGGGTTGTTTGAGTAGCAATGTGCCATGGGTACGTTAACCACTGTAGTGCCCCAGAACGCCAGTCTGCTGTGGCGTCCCTGGGGCACTTTCGATGTGCTGCTCTCACACACAAAAACACATACCAACACAGGGACTGAGAGGAAAATGTACAGTTTTGACAGCGTCCATCAGTGGAATCACACATATGCATTCAAACTCTACCTGTGTCAGAGGAGGGTCTGTAACACTGTGAAACATCTGCCATAGGGAAGAAAAAAACTGAAAAACATTTGGTCCCTCTTGCACAGCTAACTGTTTGATGATCATAAGAGGCAGCACCTAAACCCTTAAGGTCCAGGCACCCTGTTGCTTTGCCATCTCTGGCCACTAGAGAGCAGAACTCCAGAGTAAAAGTGGACGAGTCTGTGCACTCCAAAGGTTGACAACTGTAATGACCTTATGGTGTTATAAAAATAAATAAATAAAGCTATATTTTCTTATTAATATCCCAGGGCGATCATGATAGGCGTATAATGGAATTTAAAATTCATAGAGAAAATTGGTCTCCAAGGGCAAACATTGACTAATTGGCGAAGATAACCTTGTTCATTTTGTCTAATGAATTTTAAGTTGCACTTTCGGATCGTGACCCTGATTACAGCAGGATCTTTCATGTTAAATGAAAGTGAGATCTTTACATACCACCAGAGAATGAAACAGCTGGGTTTTTGGTTTAACCTCTTGGTGCAGGGTGAGGGGATAAAGTGAAATATGAGCAGAAAAAAGGAATGATCTCAGATAAGCTCAGGGGGTTGCTGCCACAAACATTTAGCCCTTTGGCAGCGTTCTGTGTGCACTAGTACTGTAAATCCACTACAGCAGCAGCTCGCAGCATGCTAGGCCACCAGTGCCACAGAGATACCACGCGTTACCATGGAGACTGCACATAAGTAAGAGGGTGTGTGTGAAAGCTGGGGAGAGAGTGATAATGTGCGCTGAGGATGGGGGGATGGATGTTGCAGAGTAAGAAACCAGTCACTCAAAGGTCCAGTAGGGGAGGGTCATGGAAGTCAGTCATGGCTTGCTGGCTGGCAGTGTCATTGCAGTGATCGCGTGATCTAGCCCGGCCTGTTGGAACCAGGGGGTTATTTTCAGGGCCCTGAAGCAAAGAGTCAGTAGAGTGAAACTGGAGAACAGGAGTCCCATTATTTCTCCCAGCAAGTAAACCAGGAGGATCTTCACCTTGGCGACAAACAAGCACGCAGGCTTAGAGTAAAGCTCCATCATGGGAGCTAAGCATCACTGAGGAGCAGTTATATGTCACAACAATTTATACGTTAGATCTCTTGAGGTAGGTTTATTATGAGTCATTATTATTTGATGCCATGTCCTACGTCTGAAATGCCAGAAATTTTCCTTTCGTAGCAGTGTAGATGTTCCTTTTTGATCGCAGTGAAAAATAACGTAAAGCACACATTTTTAAACATCAATAGTGTATTAGTCTGCCAGTTTCCTCACCATCACACAGCCACCGGTTCAATCACTGTCTCACTTTAAACTCTGAAGCTAATTAGGAGCAGACAGAATTCCTGGCACATTTCAGCCAACCCCTCACCTTTTGTACAACAACTGGCTTCAAAGTCTTTATCTACTGATCATTGTCTCCTTATTTTCTCTCACACTGAGAGAATAACTGACAATTTTTTGTTATCCAAGCAAAAGATACACAATTCTATTTTCTACATCAATAAAAGCTAAATATGGCAGTGAAAACCATTACTGCAGTTGAGTATCTGCCATACTCTTTGTGCCCGTTAAGTTGAGAATAAAACAAATAGATGTCGAGGTGCACTGCTGAATTGTTTTTCATCCATTTGGGTGTTTATTTTCAAAATTAGAACAGCCGTAATGTGGAAGGAAGCTTATGATCATTTCACTTACTCTTCAATTGCACAAAGTATGACGTAAATATTCCTGCAATTATTTTAATGAGAGTGTGAAAATGTAATCACACATTTTAAATAAATCAATAATACAACAGAATAGATAATTGTTTCCCTTCAAAGTATACCATCATAAAAATAAAACTATTCATGTGTACTAGTAATTTTCTATGGTTGCTATTGTTGCAGTTTATAGTGACAGATTCACCAAAAATTGCAATTACAGTTCCGCATGGACAATAAACAACATTAAACAAAACTTGACTTTAAAAGCTAGCACATGCCGTCGGCTTTGACACGCTGTGGCCTCTGCGCTCTTTGTGTGCATTTGTGTTAGTGTGTGTAAGGCTGCAGTGATGTGGAGAAATCTCAATCACAAGCACCAAACGGTGTGTGAAATGGCCAGAGGTCAGACGGGAGCCTGCTGGGAATGACTAATGGTGTACCAGCGATGTGCTCTCATTACCCCGGCACACACAAGCGTGTAAAGACCAGACGACAGAGACTCACTGCTTCTCTCATCCAACCAGCTGACCCTTGTGTCTCTTCAGATGTCAAACAAAGATGAGAATAGTTGTTCTAGGTCACAGGCCTTGACTCTCTTCAATAGAAAAGGCAGGAAAATTAAACAAAAGCAGGTTTATTTGAAACTGTAGATTAGTTATAAAACATCAGGGAGATGATGTCAGCGGACAACAGATTGGTTCATGAAAACTAAAATGTAATATCGCTGTATGTAGGGGGATTCCTAATTGTGTAGTGTTTGTGGATGTGTCTACCAATTGCATGAACCCAAAGTTTTTTGGTGCCGTGTAGGATCGTGGGTGAATCATAACCCAAGCTGTTGTTACAAGCTGCTGAAAGCCCTTGTGACTTCTGAGCAGGAAGTCCCACAGTTGATGGTGTAAATACTTACACAACTAAAGCCTCATTATAAGTTTGATTCATTATACAGGTCTCAGTTCAGATTATATGGAAAACCATTTAACTGCCTGAAAAAGGACCAAGTTCAGATCGAACAATAATGTAACAAAATACAGTCTACAATCAGCTTGGAGCACAGGGTTTGCAGGGCGAGTAAAAGGTAGTATCAAATGATGTATACACAAATGCACTTGTGTACGTAGATAGACAAGCACACATACAGTACGGGCATAATAAACACACGTAAGCATGCACACACAGCCAGCCAGCAAGCCTGCAGAATCTAACAGGAGACTGTACAATGTCTGTACAATGTCTGTACAATGTTTGTTATGAAGTGACATTGTCACTTCATCAGAACAACATCCAATATCTGTCATCGGCAGTATCACACCAGGAAGTAGCATAAGGGGGCACTCAACTGCAGGAGATGCTCCCTCGCCAAAATGGAAGACTGAATATTTACACGTGTGAAGCATAGATGGTAAGTCATTGCAAGCAGTTTGGCAGTATCCATCACAATGGGGAAGCCACAGAGAGGCAGAATTTAGCTTTGAAAGACCACAAATCACCACAATCGCTTCCATTCTCTCTCACCTATCCCTCCTCCGTTAAGCTCCCAGGAAATGGTGTGTGGTCACAGTGAAGGGGGACATCTGGCATCAAAGAGAAATCAAGGAAGTGTGCGGCAGCCAAAAGAAGAAGCTCAGACTTTCTGAAAGTTTGTATTGATAACTCTGTGCTAATTATACCCCGTCTCGCAAGAAACTTGGTCCCAGAATACAGTAAGTGAAGTGATGTCCTACATATTGCTTCTAGTATGACACATCAAGGAAGGGAATGGAGTGACATTAAAAGCATCATCTCAGACACCAGCTGGCTTAAACAGCCTCCTTACTGATGGAAGCACAAAGCAAAGCTCTTAGACTGCCTCAGAAGGACAAGGTCACTCCGGCTTCGTTGTCAAGAGTGGCTACCCTTTTGAGACATCAGTTTTAAGACGCTTGGTAACGACGATGGTGAAAACACAAACTATGCTACACTTGCAACAGAAAAATAGCTGACAGGCTAGTAGCCAAGAAAATTAGGTCTTAAATGTTCAATGTGTAGGGTTTAAGGGGGATCTATTAGCAGAAATAACATTAAAATATTCATATATGGTATTCATTCAAACATTTATTATTTCATTTTCTTTCAAAACCAGCATTCAGTTGCATTACCAGCATTTAGCGTTTGCGTTTTAGCAGCCACTGTAGGTTCCCTTCACTATTTGAAAAGGAAAAGGAGGGTGAAAAGGGGTAGATCCACAGGGCTGGAATAAAAATGGTAATTTTAAATGTCTCACTAGTTTTAGAGATCAAATTCATAATGTTTGAAAAGTGGGAGGAAAATGTGGGGAAGACAGAATTTCAAAAACATTTCATGACTTTAAAATAAGACAGTTAGTGCCTGAAACAGAGAAAGAAGTGTCGATTGTGACATCTAATCCTTCTGCAAACTGCATTCACTAAACCATTAATGGAGATGAAAAAATTCTTTTTCTCTCGTGCTCAAATTGTGAAGAAATCCTGACCTCTGGACAAGATGTTAGTTATTTTCATTTAAGTATTTGTCAATACACTCTGATCTTTGCCATCTGTTCTCAAAATAACCCTGTTACATCCTTTGTCTGGCCCTAAGAATGATTCCTCACTTTATGAATCAAGGTCAAATGTGCAGTGCAGCGAAATGGATGTGAACATTGATGAAGCTTTTTTTAGACCAGCCACATACACACTCTGGAGTTCCCCTGCTGTTAACGTCTTCCCTTGCATGGAGGAGAATAGGTCTAATATAGAAAGTTATGAATGGTTGTTTATGGGTTTAATATCTCTGGCATTGCAATTATCATATTTGAAGTAAGTTAGAATAATTATTTGTGCTTGCAGGATTATCAGAATGTGTGTAAACATGCCGTGCGTGGTTCCGATTGGCATGGATTATTACAGTATATGTTAAAGCCTGACATGCTAGGTGGAACAGATTGACTAAGCTGGAAATGACATCGTAGGAGACATGACTCAACTTGTGAGAGTGGGTGGTTAAATAGGTCAAGTTCTCTACCCAACACAGCGTAATTTCCACTTGTCATTTTCAGTTCCTCTCCCTGGAAGCGAAGTCAACACACCGAGAGATTAATGAAAACATAAAGACAAGGGATGCTTGTGGACAATGGTTTCGGATATTAACAGGTGGGAGGAGCTGTGCAGGACTGAAGTAGAAGTAGGCCAAACCACAACAGTACAGCATTAATGACTGTCTTTGGTCCGTCTCAAATCATGTGAAATGCCTCACTCAGAATAACAACCTTGTTATTAAACTAACAGCAGCTGCAAATCATTTGCAACTATGCAGGTCACCGCAGTGCTGTGTCACCTAAGCAAGATTTTAATTACTTATTAACTCAAATGAAATTACAAAAAAATAAAACTTCTGAATATTCAAACTGAATCTGACACTTGTTTTCCTGTCGGCAGCCGCTTCATCCAAGTTGAAAGGTTGCACAGATATTATTACACATAAACACAGCTTGATAATTGCAACAACAATGGAGTTTTAGTCTTTTAAAACTATTTTTTTGACATAATATCCTGTTCAGTTTTAGTTTACAACTTTAATCATGTGCAACCCACCTCAAAGATCCCTTCAAAGAAAAAAAACATATAAAGAAATAAAAAATAAAAAAAAATACTCAAATGCCACTGGTCTGTGTTTGGTGAGATAAGGTTTTTTGGTAACTGTATGGTGAGATGTGTGTTTGGGATCTTGTTCCAAAAATTAAGAATTTTGGGGGGGTTAATACCTACATACATTT
This sequence comes from Mola mola, assembly GCA_001698575.1. Lineage (NCBI taxonomy): Eukaryota > Metazoa > Chordata > Actinopteri > Tetraodontiformes > Molidae > Mola > Mola mola. Next base: position 3,179,569 of record KV751335.1, read on the forward strand.
TTAAAAAATGATTTTAAAAAATCATAATTCAAACTGTTTTAATTCAGGTTGGATTTTTTTTTTAATTCATGTATGAAAATTCGAGTTCAGGTTGGAACATTTTTGGCTGCTATCCTGATGCACAGAAGCAGGGATGAACTGCATGCAATATTCACACATGTTTTCAATCCTGCTTCTTTATGAGCCCATCAAAAAGGCTGAATTGAGATCCAAAAACCCAAAACCAACGCAGCAGACCCTTCGCTGCAGTTCATGCTGTGCGAATGTTTGTGTTTGTGTGTGTGTGTGTGTGTGTGTGTGTGTGTGTGTGTGTTGTGCATCCCTGGTGAGAGCAGGGATCTGAGAGATTTCTGATGTAGTTCTGCCTTTATCCTCTGTACCAATTGATTGCCACACTGTCCCGCCCATGTGAACAGAATATTGTCTTTTGTACTGTATGTAATGTCTGTATATGTGTCCGAGGGCCAACGTTATATGGATTTTGGTTATGCCTACTTCAAAGGACTATTTAAAGGTTAGAATTTAAACTTTAACCTTATGGGTTAGGTTACAGAGTTATTGCCATTAGAGTCCACAAGATCTGTTTTCCAGCTCTTGCTCAGTGGTGGTGTCCAGACCAAAGAGATTCTGTTATCTGGGGTTTCTCATTAAATTACCTGGACTGTGAGAGTAACAACATTAAAGTTCTCACTGTTAAAGCATTTCTCACTCGAGTCACTTGTCCCCTCGTCCTTTGCTATAAGCAATCGCAATCTCTCTCCCACACAATGACACTCTCAGTGGAGGTAGGCCGACCTGAACGCTAACTACTTCCCCATCAGAGCACATGTCAAGCTTTACAACTTCAGTGAGACAATGAAGCGAAACTATTGCTCTGGTCAAAAAAAGGGACAAAAAATATTACGTAAACTTGTGTTCAATATAAACAACTAAATAATATTAAATGTTAAGTAGTGTCTAACTCTCTGTCAAGATTCAGTTCTAATTTATAGTTTGTCTATAGCCTAGATTACAGATTTTAGGCTTATGTCCACATTGTAACTAAGCCAAAGCCATTGCACAGCTAGGCAGGCGGCAGAGACGAAGTTCAGCAATATTTTATTTTCAACATTGTATATTTCCTACGATTGTACAAAGATTGATGGATTCATCTTTACAAATAAAGATTTCTCCATGGAAACATGCCTCCCTCGATAGTCTAAGGGCCATCAATCATATCTCGTAGAAAACATTATCGAGTGGGAAAAGGCTCTGATTGACAATTAGTTTTTACTTCCGTTAAATAAAATTACCTCACAAAATCCTTATAATTGCTTGCCAACTTCAGCATAACTAGATAAAATTAAAACTATACACCTGCTCCAATATCCAGCACAAATAGTGACAAGTCTGATGGGAATGATTATAAAAATGACAGTGAAAAAGAGCAAAGTGAACCACTACAGAATACTGAGATAAGGGTGAGAACAATATATCTGGTTGAGGTCTAGTGTGGTCTCTAAATGACTGGTAGGGGAATAATAACTCGATGTCCTTGGATCTCTCCAGGCTCCTCTTTCTATTAGGCCCGACAGTCACGAGCCCAGCAGCATGCAGTAAGTCAGAGGTCATGCTTTAACTTGATTGAATGATTGCACTGAGCTCTCTACTACCGCTTGATGGATCAGTGCAAAAGACAGGAGCCCATACCATATTACTGAGGTTAAATTTCCCAAGCAGCATGGCTGCTGTGGTCTGTTGTGTCTGAAAAAGCGACAAAAGTAGCTGCTACAGTACAAACAGGCAATCATACTCAACCAGTTTTCCTCAGTACTACTGAATCAGATTTTTACGTAGATTGCAAGAAAGAAAAAAAAAAATAAAAGGTCTCCTGTATGTCTAGGCATGACCTCTAACGCACACCAAAATCCAGGGTCAATGCATATGTTTGCAAATGAGGCGATAACATGAGGAGATTAAGACATATTCACTAATGCTTTGGCAGGCAGCACCAACAGGCCAGAGATGGGAAGCTGTGTGACATGGGCCTGTGGTGACAATTTATGTGTGATCATCTTAAGAGCTGACGGACAGCATCCCTGTCTGCCTGATTGCTTCCCATTCGATCATCGAGAACATTCGCTGAGGACTGTGACATCCTAATCGCACACACACCAACAAAACAGAGCCAAGAGTCATTATTAATATTTTCACCAATACATTAAAAAGGCAATCATTTCGTGACAACTCACATATAACAATTGGGACTTTTTGCATTCACATTTCAGGGATTTACGTAGTTGTCTGTATTATTTTCCTTCCACATGTGAGGATGTGTGTGTGAGAGAGAGACAGCTGTCAAAGTCTGCTGGCAGGGCCTGATGAGATGTGAAAAATCTAATTATCTCACCAGTCAGTGGATTACCAAGCCACCACAACTGGCTTCCATAAGACCATAGGTCCCATAGAACATATGCACGAACACACACAAACTCAATTCCGATGAAACAAACAAGTGCAGCCAGATAATGCAACCAGGAGAGACCTTTTATGTTTTAGAGCTTTGAACTAGGACCTGATGTGGTTTAACTGGACGACTTGTGGTTGGCAGTGCTGTGTTAGAGTTGTGTGAATCCTAACATGCCTCAGCAGCACCTGACACCAACACAGACGCACCCACGCTCTCTGTTCTTTATTCAGCCCGATGTGCCAGCCTGTCCTGCTTGGTCACACATACATGTTCTGTAAAATTAGATTTGGGTCAAAGATAATGACTCGAGGGCCTGACGTTCACAGCATACTGATGTGTGACGCCGTGCTGCAGGACTGTGTTCTGTGTAGTGAATGACACAGGCTGCACTCTGCTCTACATCAGCTTGTTGGAGGTGAAAGGCACGTCGGGCCAATTGAGTTACTTTTATCAGAGCTCATTTGACAAACACCTGCAGAGGGTAATGGAGGAGCATCCCATACCTCTGAAACAGATGCTGGAGAGAAGTGATGAAGGGGACAAGGACTGCCGACTGGGAAAGAGAGAACACTCTCGTGCCGACAGCTGAAGAATGATCATTTCATTAACAGCATGCATTATTTATACTGAACCCATATATTGTCCTGGCACGTACATTGAGTGATCACACTGGGCTACTCATAATGGAGAGAGTATGATATAATATTTGAGAGGACTTGCTCAAGCGTTTTCATTAAATATTAGCTTTTCTGGTGTGACATTCATCTTTTCTGACTGATCTTATTTAATTTGAATGTAAAAACTTTGCTAGGGATCCATGTGATTAAACTAATGTAAATCCTAAATTTCAGAGGTGGGTGAGAGGGACAAGTTTTTTATGACTCACCTGTCGCTGTTACAATATAATTCTTCTGTATCATCATTTAAAAGTGCAATGCTGTGACCAAGTTATATACAGTATATATATATCATATATGCGTGTGTATATCTGTATGTTTGATGGACACCAAACTTTGGCCGTAATATGGGCTTCATTGCCCTCCATAAGCTTGATTTTTTGAGGTCTGTCACGCAACATGATGTAGAAACTGGGTGTCTCTATGAATTGCAAACTGGAACATTACTTGTTGCTTCTAAAAAGAAGCATGCGAGATCTTTACGTAACTGGTAACACCCAAGAAGACCTCCAGCTGTCTGCATCTATCAGTCAAACCAGTCTATTGTTCTCTCCATCTCCACTAAAGTGATTTTATACAGTTCTGATGTCGTCTGAAGACTGAAGAGAAGAGTGAGACCACATGTCAGGAAGAAAATCTGCAAGCAGCCACCTCCACTAGAAGCTACCTCAAAGATTTCAAGAGACAAAGTGTAGTGTGAAAAGTGCAGGTTATTTTCTGTTTGCCATCAACCAGTCCTGGTTACGGATTTGCATGTTTGCCTGACAAACAGTGATATACGCCAACCCAAAAAGAGCACATCCCAGTGGTTAAATCTGTAATGTCTATACAGTACTGTATAGTATTGGTGTAGACTACCAGTTTTAATTTTTGAGGTTTAACATCAACGATGCATTAACCATTTGGGAATTACAACCATTTTAACACATTTACTCAAGTCCCCTATTTTCAAACACTCAAACGTAATTGGACAAATTAACATAACGATGAATACAGTATAAAGTGTGTTTTCAATACTTGGATACAGTCAATGACTACCTGAAATCTGGAACATACAGTATGGATATCACCAAAAGCTTCCTTGAGCATTTGCAGGCCTTTACTGCAGATAAGGATAGTGTTGCATTTGGGCTGAAAATGACAGCAAGGTCAGGCAAGTAGGAGAAGAGAGTAAATGGAAACCTTCTCTCACGGGGGCCATTACAATGTAGATTAAGGATTTATTCAAGGACTTTAAGGAGGAACAGTGTCTACAGTTCAAGCAGCGTGGAAACTCAGTGGACTTTGAGGTATAAAAGCTATTTTATTATTTAAAAATCAAATTTAAAAAAACAGCTTGTCATTGCATGGCATTATCTAATTTTCCAAAAGCTGTAGCCTTTTTTATAGCTGTGACTTAAAAGTATAAGCAACCACACCCACCTGAAGATCTTCATTTTGAGGTAAACTGTTTCTTTAATATATTACACCTAATAAACATCTTTTCCACAATAAATAACACATTCACGTGTATCTGTAATCTCCATTCCGGCTGTTCTCAGGAGCCACTTTACCCGTTAATGTAATGCAAACTCAGCCGTCTGCCTCATTGGCCCTATTAAAACAGCTAACACTTATTTGCTCTGGGGAAAACATGCACACTGCTGCACCCGGTATCATACTTTATCAATATCATATTTACACAAGTACTTAAGTACACATTGAAAGTTTTTGTAAATAACTTAGAGAAGCTGTATTTGATCAAAATTTATACACACTTTCAAGCACCCCTGAGTGAAAAATAGTAATTTATCATTGTACTACGCCATTTGTCTGATAGCTTTAGTTACATGTTACTTCACCTGTCCAGTCAAAACTATGTATCTTGAAATTTATGAAATCTAAATGACAATTTTTCTAATTAACTGATTTCAGAATATTGTCTTAAAATAATCACCCCTCTGGAATTATAAAATATAATTATATATGTGGTATTATTTTCACTGTTGCTTTAATCCTTGCTTTTTTTTTTTGTTGAAAGGACTTAGGTAAGTTTTTTACTTTACTCACTGTCCACTGTACATGACCCTTAAGCAAAGGGTCATTTCCCATCCTTAAATAAGGCAACCAGTGATGTTTGATAAGAACAGCAGAAGTTACAGAGTGGGGCCTCATTTATATAAGAGACACTTCAGTGTGACTTTAGAAAACCACACACCTTTATGTAGGATATAAGGGAATTAGGTCCAAGCAGATGGTTGAGCTGAAATGGATAAGAGCTTTTCCTTCTGGTTAATGTATGTAGATGCATTGCAGTTTGCAACCCAAACGGGTCCAGGTCAGTGTTAAACCTTTCATTTATTCTTCATATTAGCCATATTTCTGCCATCCTGCAACATGCTGTTCACTGCAGAACCAGCTCACTCCAAAGTCATGGCCGGCTTTGTTTGTCTTCCCAGAGTTAATTTTACTTCCTAATGTGCATTGCCTGGCTTCAGTCTCCTCTATCGTCATGATCTCGTCAGCCTTAAAATCTGATTTAGGCTTGCAGTCCATGGCTAACCTTCATTTCTACTGGCATATAAAAGAAATGTAACATAGCTCCTGGTCAGATTTATAAATTACAGATGAATAAATTACACCTGAGATTCTTTAAAGCTGCTTGAAGTATTTTTCTTTTTATGCTAAGCATCTAGTATGAAATAAATGCACAATGAAATAACCGTAAGACTTCAAGGATAAATCTTAGAATTTTCATGAGGCTCCTGATGTGACAGTGTCACTCCTCCTCCAGCTTCTTCTCTCCATGCACAAAATAACATTACCATACAAATTATTTAGTCATGCAGTCTATTTATGTATCTACTTAGACAAACGACTATTGCTTTCACAAAAAAAGTCAGAAGGAAAGAATGAAAATGAAACAAGCAGTTACTGGGGCAAGAGTGCATCCTGAGGCTGTGTGTTTGTCTCCTGTCAACATTGCAATAGTTTGCAGGACTTGATGATATAATGCAATGGGATATGCCTTTATAAGTAGCAATGCTGGCTTCTTGAAATGTAATTGCGATGTGTCAAGTATGTGGTGAATCACCACCATGCATTTTCAAGCGGGTGTGGGAAATAGATGGGACTGCCGTACATTCCTTTTGCACCTATGCTTAAATTTCCTTGGCTGAGTGAGCAGCAGATAATTTATTTTGTCAGTAAGGCTGAAACAGATTAGATAGTGGCCTGAATATTCAGCAGCAAAGGTGCTGGACTCCATTCTGTCTATAAGAGACATATCACATAGCTATTTTCATTGCATTGTTTAGTAACCCTACGAATTTATGTTGATGTAGCTTTATGATATACATTTCAAAATAATGAGTTTGAATAATGAGTTTGGAGCACACACACACAAAAGAAAAAAAAATAATGGATGTGTTGGAAGTGTTGAGTTCCAAAACAGGAAATCAATCTTTCAAGATCAGCATTTGTACACGCAAGTCAACAGCAAATGGTATTTAAATTATTTACATGCCAGGTACACACATTACCTTTGATCAGACAGTCAGTCAGGAAAGTAGCATTGACCTGAGCTTCACCATGCCTGACATGTCCATGGGAAATCACAAATCCACTGTTTCCTTTCCTTTCCTGACTGGCTTCAGAGAAAATGCCACTATGATTGAGCTAAACGACACAGAGACTTTACTCAATTTCTGTCAAAGTTACACTGACTGTGGGTGTTTGTAGAAAACATGCCCATTAATATAACTTTCAAGGTAAGACACAATAGATAACAGGCTACTGTTACCTACGGTATATACTGTTGTTTGGGCCACCAAAACCATGACAAACAGTTCACGTTCAGTTCAAATTGCATCTGGCTTAACAGTTAGTCTCACATCAGTTGTGCATTAAATCCCCTCGGACTATTCCAACGGTTTCTCAGACACTGTTCTATTCAGACGCATCCATAAACAATAAATAATCATTAATAATCACATTTCGATTTAGCATTTCTGTTTTAACTTGAACAATTTTTTCTAGCCTTTAACTTATTGGTTTAGTGAGGACTGGATTTTGTCAAAACTCTTAAAGTTTTTGTCTTTTTTATGTGGCATGAGCCCTTTTGTGTTTGGAATACACCCACGTGACTTGACTAACTGAGACTGTTTAGTGCAATTACAGCAAACAAATCCAGTTATACTGCTCAAATTGGCACCTGAGTATTTCTTTTAAGTGAGATTTTTAAATTCATAGCCTATCCTTTAGAGTTTCATTTAACGCTATCGATACTTCTAATGTATAGTGGTCTTTTCAGTCTGGATCACTAATGTTAGTCTCAGGACAAATACCATTTGGACTTTTGAATTTGTTGCTGACCATAAAATCAGCTGGGTCAACCTTATCTTTTACATATATATCTATTATCAGCTCAGACTTATGGCACCATGTTCTCGGTCACCTCAGATTTTATCTGTCTTGATAGTAGAGTGACTGTATTTCATCTATTTTATAACAAGAGGGACAACACACAAATTTGTGTGACATTTTGTGTGTTTTTACGTGTGTGAAAAAGACATAAAGAGCTCAAATGAGAGATGAGGATGGCAGAGATGGTAAGAAAACACCTTCTGAGACTTTTATAAAATGATGCAGTTGGAATTCAAAAGACATTCTGCGACATTTTATTCCTGGGATACCACCACATTTCTAAGTTGTTTACCATTTAAAGTTCCTGTAATTTAAACCCAGATAAGGTGAGATAGTGTTTCTCTTCTGTCAGTCAACTAAAGTGCAAATACATTTAGTGGAAATATTTCTAATTAATAGTGAGTTTTCAGGTTCAAATGCGCAACACTACCTAAGAAACACAACTTTCTTGAATCAATCTATCCCATCTATGAATATAAACATAAAAATTCTTCCTAATACTTCTGTGTTTACATCTCTATACGGATAGCCATCTGTCTGTGTGTATTATAGCATAACCTGGTACTATTGAGTCTTGCAATCATCTGAATTATAAATGGGATAATGACACAGATCAATGTCCGCAGTCACCATCTTTTATTTTTGCTGTGGAGATACAGAAAAGAGACAAAGAGAGAAACAGAAGGAAAGGAGAGAGCTATCAAGAGAGAGAGCGATTTGAGAATGAGGAGGAAGAGGAAGCAAGAGGTGGTGACACAGATTGAGCCAAAGAGATCAATCAGCAAGAGAACAAACTGTCTGACTTACAGCAACACACACGGACTCAAGTCTCACACCAGCTCTACTGAGATAAACTCAGAAGTAAAGGAAGGGCAGTTTTTCCAAGTTGCTTCAAAGTGCTTGAAGATTGTTCTATTGTTCTAGAGGAGCTGCTAAAAATAAACGACCAAAGACCATTGTGATGAAAATCACAGAGAAGGGCATGTTTTCTTTTTTTCTCTTTAATAAAAAGAGACATAAAGACAGAGTATAAGCATTGAATGTGCTGCTGATGAGTTGTTCTGTCAAGCTAGTCACTTGTGAAATCAATATCTTGCTCTGTGTATCAGCCACCTCAGTGCAGTAACGGCCTATACATCAAAAGAATGAGACTCAGAGGAAATTATACTAGAGATGAGTGACTGCGTTTAAGCCTTGTTAGATTTCACCCTAGGGTCTGTCTTTGCTCAGAGCACCTGTCTTGTCACAGTCAGCGACTCAGCCAGAGTTGATCCACTTCACAATCTCCACTGAACAAATGTCAATGAGATCTTAGAAACGCTGCCTTTTTTATACTTTGCGGCATTGAAAAGTATTTACAATAACTCTCGCTAACCCTCAACTAAATGACTTGCATACAATCTACAACGACTTACAAACTCTAAATGACAGGTAGCGTTTTTTATATGAAAAGCAAAATCCAATTAACATCCCTAAGACGAACAACAAAAAGCAGCTCAAACCATGCAACTATAAACAAAGAGACATTGTTCTTCGTTTTTAAATCCATTTTGCCCAAAACAAAGGTCGGGTAAATATGGTTTAGATTCCAAAAAAAGTTTGGGTACCCTGTTAAACTTATATTTAAAACAGAATGCAGTGTTATGCAAGTATTTTTCCAATGCATAGATTTTTTTAAGGAAAGCCATTCGGAAATTGATGCTTGTAGCAGCGTTCAGAGTCACAGTCGGTCTCAATTGTGATAGTTTGCGTTCTATAAACATTATCAGCAGAAGAATGGCCTGGACTGCAGGCCAGTCCAGTATCAACAGTCTTTACTGTGATGCTGACTGTGTGTTGCATGCTGTAAAAGCTCCAAAACATGGTTTGGATATCACAGACATCATTTGGATGGTAGCATATGAAGCACTAAAACATGTAGACTTTCCTCATTAATGGTGACATAGATCACAGATTAAAATGCCGTGGGTGCTAATACACATTCTGAAGTGGTACTTTTTTACAATTCCACATTTTTCAGTCTTTTGTTGCTCTTGTCCAAACTTCTTTGAAATGTATTTTATTAGTTAGAACAATTTAAATATTGTCTATGTACTGTAGTAACCTAAATAAAGATTGAAAATTATATGCAATATTTTTCATTGCACTGCTTTTCCCAACTTTATGGAATCAGGGTTGTACATGAAAACCTGCTATCTAGCAAAGTATTTTAGGTCTGTATGTGTAATCCAAAGATTTTGCAGGAATAGTAAAGCAGCTGTGTTTGTTGTGTGTCTGTCTAGCCTGCTTCACACAAATTTTAGCAGAGTCTTTATCCGCATCATGCATCAACATTGATGACATCCTCATGAACAGCTTACATAACAGCTGTAGTCTCCCGTCCTTCCTTTGTAAATTCAGTCACGTCCAACTGGAGCCGCAGCCAAACTGAATAATACATCTGTAGTTTTCTCGCCAAACCTCCGCTAGTATTCCACTTTTTCATCGCTCTTCCTCCCTCTCGTTCTCTCAAGGATAAGTGCAGGTGTTTGAGTCACCCACAGACACCCATCTACAGGTTAACTGATATGTAAGAACAGGGATACTACACCACACATGGCTTGTTTTGGACTCAAGAGAAGGCGGGCAACACATAGCAGAAAACATAAGTGTAAAACTTTATATCTTACCTATAAGGGAAGTCTGCGAAGGAAAGTAATTTCTACAATCTTGACACTATTGTGCTATAGATGATGAATGAGACAGTCAAAGAGCTTGACTGCCAGACAGTGCAGGATACTGTGGCATGCTTAGTCACAAAGAGATTTTGAAAGTTTTACTTTACTGCGCTTCCTAAGTATACTAAAGCTTACATATGAGCACATGCTGCTGCAAACACTAAAAAAAGGAAAGGGAGAGGTGGAGGGAAAGGTTTTATAGGGAACAAGGCATTGGGAGGAAAGGCTGCAGTCACCAAACCATACGACCACAGGTAGAAGCATAGGAAGCACAGGGAACATGGTGAGTGGTTGCTGACTAACAGTCTGCAGCTAAACCTCATGGTCTTCAGGGCAGGAGGATAAGAGTTTCACCTTATTTTTCTTATCAGGCCTGTTGAAGTGGAAGCACATGCTGCAGTTTTTCGTCATTGAACTCATCAGGGCAGCAGCTGCCTACATCTAGGTCTACCTCCAGTTTCTTTTTGTGCTTTGTTTTGGTCTGTGTACGGGCTGGAGGGTAGCAATGACCGAGTTAATGGTTTAGAGAGGGGAGGGGTGGGCATGAGCTACAGATGCTATGCTCCTCAGTCCAACATAAAGGGTTTGCAGGCAGATACACACATACACGCACTCGTACAAACTGGACAAACAGAAAGGCTCAGAGAATGAGTCCCTTTTAAAGGCTCTCTACAAGCAAAACTACAGATTCCATCTTACAGTATGCTAAAATGCACACACACAAGCTCTTATTTGCACACAAACACACGTTTTTGCACAGACACATGCTAGAGAGGGTGCAGAAACACACCAGATGCTCTCTAAAAATGGGACAGGAGTGAAAGAGAACTTTAGAAGGGCAGAGAACTATTAGTTAACACAGAATACGAAACAGAGTGGAAAGCAAAATGAGAGTGGGCAGGGGGTACGAAGAACATCAGCAAATCAAAACAAGGAGGGGGTGCGAACAAACCTTCGGGCTCTGCGTTCTCTTTGTGGACGGCTTGCTTCAGGGGGCAGCAGAAGATTTCGTGACACTTAGCACGAAAGGGGGACCCTTTACTCCTTATATCCGCAGAGTGGATGGAGTCCTGCCGTAACATAATGTACTCCTGGGTACCTGGGGCAGCGTCATCCTGGACTGCGGTGGTGCCATAACAGAATGAACTGGGGTTAGAAAGCTCACCACACACATAAAACAAAAGAAAACAATAACAGGAGCAAAACACAGGGGAGAAACACAGGCAAATTAAAAGGCATCACAACATCAGCAACAGCAATAGATTTAAATAACAATATTATAGCACACAATGGAAGAGAGAGAAGGGAGATAGAGGAGAGAGGAACAGAAGAGGAGCAGAAAGAAACAGTTGAGCTTAGATAAACACATCAAGCTTACACAACAACTCAAAATCCAACCAACAAAAATGGGGACTCTTAAATATATCCTTTGTCACTGAAAAGGAAAAGTGATAAAATAACACAAAAGCGGTAAAGCAAACCGTTCAATCTGCAAAGTCGGTGTTACAGCAGGCACAGAAACATGAGGTGATGTTAAGGGCCAGTAGAGCAGTAAGAGTCATGGGATAGCAAGCCAAGCGTGCAGTCTGCAACCATACGTACCAAGTGAGCATCGCAGAAACTGGACTCAGGTGGTGCTCGGTTAAACCCTCTTCCCCCAAATTCAAAGCATTTCCGCCCCATTTACTTTATGCATAGACAAGCAGAAGCGAAGGCATGCATCGGCCCCCAGGTCACACTGGAGTGGCCAGATCTGCTTTCATGCAGTCATGCTCACTGTTAGAGTTTCCATAACATTATTCTGCATGTGTGTCATTCGAATTCTGTACTGAGATCCTGTGTACAGCCTTGTGTTTCATTTGTATGTATTGAATCTATTACGTCTGCCTTCTTCTGGGCACAGTCCTGCCTGGCTTTCATCATTGACCTATTTTCTCTGTGTTGATGGATTAGCTACATGCGAACCAGCCCAACTAAACTGTATCTTCTTTTCCTGATGGATTTCAGCGCCATGCCTCTATTTAATGAAAGGTTTACTATTGAATGAAAATGACTGTAAAGAAGGCTATGGACGGCTGTTAATGACACTGACAACTGACACTGTAGACCCACCATAATGCTTAATCCCCCTCCATTTATGACATGTGTGACTAACAGAATTATTTTCAAGTTCAACTGAAATCACTAGGAGAGAAAATGGCATCATAAAGAGTGTTAAAAATGACCCATTTTTTTACAGAGTTGTTTCTGAAGACCTGATATTCACACTGCTTGTGCTTTGGTAATATTACAATGTACTGCATGTAAACCTGAGCCAGCTTTACTCACAAAGCTGAAAAATGAATGAGTTACTATACTGCCTGAGTTTCAGAAACCAGTAAACGACTAAATATAAATTCAAGCATTATTCAGACAGACTCCTACACTCTGGGTGCACAGAGGACACGCATTTCTCTCAGTTTATTCCTGAAAAACAAGCATACATAGAAATAATAGTAAAAAAAAAAAACAAAATTGTTGTTTTGAAGAGACGTGTGAGTGTATTGGGTCATCACTATGAGTTTGAATGTAATCCATATCAAGATACTCTTCTGATTAAAAAATTCTACATGCACAGGTAGAAGTAGGCAGTGTGGTCTGGGCACAAGGAAACATACATTTAGGATTTCAAGTGTTCTATTCTAAAAATGCACAGTGAACATCACTCCTTTCTTTATTAAATGGGGGGGGGGGGGGGGTCACAACTTCTCAAAGCGGCCTAAGAGCCATTTTATTTTTGTCTGACAGAGCTGTTGATAAATCAGCTTGAGAAAGGGTGTCAAAACCGATGCCATGTAGGCTGTATAAATATGACTGACAGTTGCCTCTGATGTAGAAACAATAAAAAGCATCCATCATCAGACTGAACACCGCAATGATCGTTGCTTGAAGCAGTGTGATTGACTGAAATAAAACTGTCACTTTTTGTTTTCCTTTAACGTCTACACAGTCTTAATACGTTTTATTTTAAATAGTTGTTAACATAGCTTTAGGATTTAAAGAGGCTGCACGTAATCTTATCACATAAATGCACAGTTAAATATTCATCTGATGATTCACGATTTGCTGTAGTCAGACGCTAATCTCTAAAATACTGAACTTATTTTAGAGCATTGATGTGGCCTAGAATGTGAGACCGAACTTCCTGAACCGCGAAGGTCAGAATCACCTCTTGGCAGGGCCCATAAACTGGGCCACAAGTCGTGGAAGAAAAACTGACTCCTCACATGCCAGCAAGAGCACCAATCTATCCAATTCGCCAACGTGTTTACCCCATAAAACATTCACTCAGACACATACATGAAGTAGATAATCAGGGTCCAAACCCAGGGCAATTAATCACCAGATATCTTTCCTCCTACAGGACCTATCGGTATTTCAGTGCCTCCTTCCAGCACCTGGATAAACTGTTACACTAATGCCAAGGAACTAGCAGAAGGTCCTGCAAAGTATTGCGGCCCCTCGTCAAGAAAACCGCAGCACTACTGAATCTTTAATGGTGCTTGGGAATGACGAGACAGTCTACGTTTCCAGGAATATGACCCCAATTTCTGCTCCTGAGGCTTCTGCCCTTGTTCAAGGAGATATCGGGTTAAAACAAAAATAGCCTGCCCATTTTCTCTACACACGGATATTACAACACTGATGATTGACACAAACAGTCCTTGTAACCCTTGTAAACTATCCTGACTATTTCTTTGCAGTCTGATTAATTTTCTTTCTCCCCAGGTAAGCTTAACAAAGAATGAGGGATTTGTTTTATTCATACCAAACATCTGTTAAGGTTCACTGAGACACTTCCACAGGTTAGCTGGCACAGGTCAAGTTTAAAACAGTTTACTGGCACAAAAATAAGTACTCTTGGGTTGTTTATTCTTTTTATCCTTGCTGTCTCGTCTGCTTATGTGTAAGTATTTACAAACTGAGCGCGCAGGTTATTTAGAAAATCTGTGTGTGACGGACAGGGAAGATAGATCAAAGAACTTGTACAAATCCAGCCAGCGTTAATTAATGAGCCCGCTAACTGCCGGCTCATCTGAGGTGATTAAGTCGAGCAATGGCAGGGTTAAAAGGACGAACAGAGGTGGGGCTCGGCACCATCTTTTACGGCCTGTCTCTTTCATCTTAGCCTTAGCCTTGATGAAGAGCGCATATTTGGATTGAAGGACGCATGATATATGATATAGCAGGGCCTGGCACTTCACTGTCTATCAGCCAATCGGAGTAAGTTGTCAACCTGGTTCATGATAGTCGGTGATATACAGGCACCAGTTTTGCCACACTGAACCTCCAGCAGGCTGCAATAGATATCCTTGCCACATTGACAGGAATAAATCTCACAAGGAACAAATAGAAGGAGAGGGAGAGATGTAATTTGCTTCAAGTAGTTGCTCATCTATTTAATGTCCCTTATGTACAGTATGCTATATGTGGGCAATATTTACCATGTGGTGTATAAAGCAAGTGATATGCAATGACCATAATTTGTTCACATTCCAAGTGTGGGTGCATCTACGGGACAGAAGAGCAGGCTTAATGTGACAGGGCATCAACAGTGACAGCCAGGCTCACAAACGCTGCTTTCCTCGCGTTCAAATGAAGTTCAAGGACATGTGTAATCAACTGACGCACTGTCAGGTACAGAGAAATGAACTACACCTCCATATATGGGGAGCATTCCGCACAATTTACCGAACTCATGGCTTGAATCCATGGAACACATTTATCATGACATGAGGAATAGCACAGTCACTAAAGGAACAGGTCTTTAGCCTGAGGGTTGTGTTTTTTCGAAAATAGCCAACGTGGTTTTACAAGGAACAGAATCTAAAAAAGTGTCTTCTGGGATGCTGCCAGTTCAGTGTAGCTCCATCTCAAGAAAAAGTAGTTTCGTTTTTTTTTTTTGTTTCTTTTTTTATTATAAGTCACATTGCAGCCAGCTGAGAAAGACAGGCCAAATTGAATTTGAGGTTTTCTTTAAAACATACAATGAGCTTGCGTTTTTATTCATGTTCATTCATCATCCCTTTGCTAAATGTTTATACACTATCTCTGTCTGTTTGTCTGTCTTTTGTTCTTCCTCTTGTTTATTGATACCTTTTTCGTGAACAGAAGCTTTACAGTGTAACATGATAGCTTGCATCAAATAATGATCTTAAATTTAATTTTAACAACGGATTAATTACAGACTATGTTGAGACTAATGACCAAATAAATATAAAACTGCAACAAATATGTAGTAAACACAAGTAAGAGCAGGAAATACAGTCAAGGAATAAAATCTTTCAAGCCACAATCACGTGGATGGGGCCAAGGACGCACCCCTGAGGAACCCCATATGCGAGTGGAGCAGATGATGACACATACTGTAAAAGGACATCTAATTTTTTATGGAAATCCTAAAATTGTAGGAAAACCTGCACATTACAATTATTTTAATCATCGATGAATTTGATGATTATTTATTCCTATCAATCGATTAATCATTTTTTCTCTAAGTATGTGAAAAATGCTCATCAAATTTTTTCAGACCCTTGCTTCTGCACTCAAACCAAAAAAATAAAAACCCAAAGTAAATAATCCCCATTGTTGTAAAGAATACAATATAAGTAAATGATACATATTTTGAAAAATATACAGAAAATTTTTCAACTATTTACTTAAATGCATCACAATATGGACATATTCTCTAAAGAAAGGCACAAAAATTAGAAGGAGAAGTTCTGAATGCGCTTGAAAGTGCCCCCAGCCTGCTGTTTAATTCTATTTACTCATCCAGTTAAAAAACCCAGTGTGCTGGTTTCATTACCCCATCTCCCAATGGCATCATGACACACACACACACACACACATAAGAGGACGACCACATAATTAAGACGCTTACAAAATATTGCAACCAGCATACACCACAATTAAACCAATGCCCCTCTCAGCTCATAATGTTTGGAATCTCTGAAGAGCACAGTGGGAGAGGGAGGCTAAATGGACTGCATACAGTGAGACGCTGACGCTAAAAGCATTGCGTATAATGGGACAGATAGTTCAGAAGTGGGAACAAGAGGAGACTGAGACAAAGACAAGGGTAACAAGTGAAATTCAGTCAGGTAAATAGGTCCACTAGTAAAAGAGTGTTTTGTGTGCATGCTATGCAATATGGAAACATTTATAACATAAATCGCATAAAATCTCTTCATTAAGTGTCCAGTTTTGGGACACAATAAATCAAGGCAAAATCTCAGTTGTGAGTGGGATAAAAACATTGCATGGCCAGACAAATCCAATCAAGGGCACAAAACTGTTGGTTTCCACTGTTGGTTAATGGTTCCGTTATGGGTTATACTGTACTATTTGGTACGACACATAAAAGCAACAGTCAAGAAGGTCCCCCCTCTGTCAGCAAACGGGGTTAAAACACATACTCTCTGCTAAAGCGGATTAATGCCAAGGATCCATTTCAAGGCAATTAACAGCTGACGAGAGCAAATGGGATTTAAAACGTACTCACGATCATTAGACCTTTGAGATCGCGAAGAGTGAAAAATCGTGGGAGGGGATATACAGTAAGTGTGGTAGGATCAACAAAGCCTGAGCAGTAAGTGACACCACACAGCTTGTGATGCTTCAGCCAAATACACACTCTCAAATCAAGATTACAGGAATGGAAGGATAAGCCTATAAGTGTCACTGTGATTTGCTGGAAAATGGCAGTATCTTGAAGTGCAGTTGCAGTCCGATCATGGGTTTTAATAGAAAATGTGTTTTATATGATACAACTCCTCCATAGAAATGATCATAAACTAGTAAACTTAACCTACTAGTGTTCAGCTCACTGACATGTTAGTGTGTGTGTTTACTTAAAGTGTAAAATAAGCAGCACTATCCAAACATCAAGTCCTGAATTTAACAATACACTGACACAGTAAGGGGTCAAATATATATTTAAAAACCAATTCACAATATAAACTCAGTCTGTAATTAACCTGTTCTTTTGACCTCCAAAAACTCAGTGAAGGAATAAATAAAAGAATGTTTGCACAAGCCAAAGAAAAGAAGCCAAATATTTGCTTTTAAATTATGTTACTTTTTATTCATAGTAAACTGCACTCATTAGCAGCTCGAAGCTGCACATTTGTAGACTTTAGTCCTCATCCAAGGCATAACGAGTGAAACATACTCTATGATTTATTTCAAAATGGTAAAAAGTTATTAAATAAATCTGGCTTAAAAGCACACCTGACCACACAAATACATAGGCTCACAGTGTTTGAACTTAGTCAACAAACAGCGAAAACTGTTAGTGAAAGAACCACTTTATAGTTTGGAAAAGCCATAAATGTGTCTTTCACTCAATAAACGGTGTGATTGGTCATAAATGCACCAAAAAAAAGGCAGGCAAGGCCTGCCAACAGAATGCTGTCATCTGGTAAGTTACATAACACAGGCAATATCAGCGCGAGACCTGCAGCTGAGAGAGACAGGACTCAGAGCTGCTGGATCATGAAAATGTTGGTATAAATCTTCAAGCAGATCATGACATTTCTCTTTAGAGACTAGTCTGTTGACAGCTTTGGACTAACTTATTTTGTTCTCTCTGGAATAAATAGCGTCATAAAATGTTTGCTAGTTCTTTAGCACTGGCAGCAGCGACAGTCCTCAGCCTCTGTTCTCGGTGACGTCTCATTCCACGGGTGATTCCATCCATCGGGGTAAGTTAATGTGGGGTCAACAGTCCACGGCTCAGTGCTTAACAACACCTCATCTCTGTCGGAGACTAAAAACTTTAACGGTCTGTCTATTTTTAACGTACACAATGATCTTGTTCTGAAAGTTCCAGATTAAAGTGATTCAGGGTATCAGATCCCATATACTGTAGGTATCAAAACCATTGCAACATTTCCAGTCTTTCTCCGTCATTACAGAAAACAGAGGGAGATGGGGTGGAGATGGAAAGAGGAGGAATGAAGACATGTGCACAGTTTTAAAGAACAGGAGACGGACCAGAGAAAAAGAGGACACACCATTACACAATTAGTGTTAGTCTCAGCATTGCAGAGACTTTACTGACTGCTTGCAGCAAAGTCTTAAAATATGTAATCGATTTAAGATTGACGATTTTGGAGGAAAAGCAGTAACTGGGGCAGTTGGAAATGGTTAGAATGTTGATGTTATGAACATGATTTCAAGCTGAAGGGGACAAGAACAGTTATTTTAGCGCATAAACATTCATCACATACGTCCTGCTGCTGTTCAACATAGTTGGAGTCTTTCACCAGTCACTTGCATTATTGCATTACTCAGTCACAGATGAAGTTGTATATAGATGTATAACAGTGTTCCAAGATATTTTCATTGCTTCATGGTTTATTGACTGGGGGATGAAAAGTAATCCCAATCCTTATATTCCATTCCATATGTTACAATACAAATTACAAAATACAATAAAACGTTGGGTCAGAACAGGAAAGTTACAACCAAACCATGAATTTCACTTGCTGATGATGCTTTGTTAAATTTGAAATTCTGTCTTCTTCTTGTTTTTCACTTCATCTCTTTAAGCACACATTGTCTTCTCTGTATTTCACCTACAAATATACATTATAAATATAAATCATCTGATGAAAACTTTGTCTGAGGGGAAGGTGGAAAAAAATGATGATTGTCCCAAATAAAAACGAGAACAATCCTTACATTATACTACATAAGTGAATGGAAGAAAAAAAAAAAAAAGCACTATCAGAGAAAGGGATTATGTTGGTATTATGGCTAACCCTCCTGCCATATTAACAAGTGATGAATGCTCTCAATTGCGAATGACCAAAGAGTCCCAACTAGCTTGGCCTTGATGCAGGATTACATAAAGGATTCAAAGCCAGGCGTTCAGGGAGAGGAGATTTAGGAACAACTAACTCCAACACTATCTGAATCATCAAAAATATGGGATTAGTGTTTGATGGCTCGGTTTCCCGATGCATTCTAAGAGGGACAGAATCCACACACAGTGCTT
>KV751335.1:3198892-3220437 GCA_001698575.1 Mola mola
ATTTGCGCTGAGACAAGCTGAACTGGAACAAATGAGGTTATTCCAGAACAATTCATTGTCATTGTCAGAGATAGCACATCTTCTGTATTTGAAAGATGTGAGAGATTACTCTTCTTGTCTCACTCTCATGAAGTACCTTGATGATTAAATTATTTCCACTAGTTAATTTAAAAATTTTACTGAACATGGACAAATAAAGATCCCAATCCTGCACATAGATTACATTTACTTTAACAAGCGACACAGCAAAAAAAAGGGGGTAGAAATTAGGGGTATGACGATACATTATATTCACAATTTGATACAAATCTTGATACACAGGACATGATTTGATGTGTATCATGAAACAATAATATAACCAGTTTCCTACTGATTAATTCTTTGAACAGCGTATAGTGCAGCAAGATATGATTCTGATCATAATTTCGCCTTTGTGATGTTTCTTGTTACTTCCCCCGTACATATTGTAAATCGTTTATGCAGTACTGAAATAATTTGTCCTTTCTCTATTGACATAGATGATATTTAATGGTGTCAGACTATCACAATACACATGTTCTAATATTACATGATTTGACTTTGCAATACTCAGTACTCACGCAGCTCACAGTGTTTATTTGTAAACAGATTTCTGCTGTACTTTTGGAGGGATTTCTGCTTTTGCGGTAGACAAAGTACAATTGTTGCATCCTTGTCATTGTGGCTAACTATTTAGAATATGAATTGAATTGCACGTTCCAAGTTTTATGCTCAGACAGTTCACTCGCAGCTGTTCTCCTGCCAGAACATTTCCAACTACATCAGCCAAGTCATCACAGCTGTTACGCTATCATGTGCTCAGCGAGCTCTCCTACATACTCAAATGGGAAACCAGAGGAAATTGGGTTCACAGGGAAAATAAAGAACAGAGCTGGTAGCACTCATCGATGCCAAAATACTTTTCCTCATGCTGAAGGAGAGGAAAGTAGAGAAAGCAGGCCATGTCAGCACATCATACAGCTCTTTCTATCTATTCTAAGCATAATCTTATATGATTGACACAGATGTATCTTTATTGTTTGTGCGGTTTGGATGTTGAGAGAGAGATTTTGCTCAGTGGTGACTACATCAAGCTCTCATGATTTTTTAACGAGGTTTGTGTGCGTGACTCTCTCAGTGCCCAGTTAAAAAGGTGACTCTCTCATTCCATTGCCTTATACAAACTCTACACAACCTCGTCATCAACCTGATGACAGTTGCCAGCATTGTAAATACAACAACCTGTTTTGAGCACGACATCAATGACCACAATGTCTGTCCAGCTCTAAGGTCACAGTCGGTGGTCATCTTTTTTTTTTATGGTTCTCGGAACAGTCTCACACAAACACAAGTGTGTGTGCGTGTGTAAAATACGTCATGCGCAGAGCCACACTCGAGACACAATCCTTACAGCTCTGACTTGTAGCATTCATCGTAACCATCAATCTTCCATGACATTTTAATCAATTACATGTTACAGGAGCTCATGTCATTTGTGGTATGGGAGAAAGAGAAACTTACTAATAACTCCCAGAGAAAAACAGGATAACAAGACGACCCTTTAGACCAATGTTTATATTTCATTTACTGTATCCACACAATTAGTGATGCTGTAACAGCGCTTCCTTCTCATGGTTGATGACATATCTACATAATAAAAGTAGAACCATAGCTAACCTTCCTGAAGAATTGATTTTTATATGCAGAAAGGTTAAACTATTCTAAGCTCATCTGGGGTTTTTTTCTCAATGTAAAATACGCAATGTATGTTTACCCTTTGCAGACACGCCTTTCCCCTCATTGCCCCCGCTTCCAAACTCTATAAAGAGAGTGAGAGAGAGAGAGAGAGAGAACTAGAGAGTGGATGAATGAGCACCAGTAGCTATATCAAAACCTGAGCCAGAAAAACACCCATAGCACCACAGAGCCCTGCATGAAGGTGCCAAATTAGCACATTGTTCTGTGAACGCAGCAAAAGCCAAATGCCAACACATTGTGGTTTCTACCGTGGTCTGCCTGAGTGTAGCTAAGCCCCGCCCCTGGCCAAACAGGCACACAGACCTGCAGCTTGTTGTAAATCCATAACAGAAAAAGAACAGATAAGAGAGAGGGATGGACAAAGATGTAACTTGGCTGCTATGATTTTATAATCCTGTTTCCTGCGTTATTCAATTTTAAATCAAGTAATCAATAATTACTAGAATCTCACAGCCACAACCAATAAAATAACTGTTGATTTTACATTTCTGTAACCTGTAAACCTGTAGTTTACACAGGTCCAAGGGCAATAAATGCTAAAACATAGCGAAGAAAGACGATTTAATGCACCACATCAAATTGTTGATACTCTGGACTTTGTCGTCCTTCTCAAAATTCTTTCGGACAGTTGTAAGCTCTAATTCACATCAGTGAATTACAAATATCACCAGAGAAAAAAAAAAAATAATAATTTAAAAAACAATTAAAAAATATGTTCCAAAAGATCAAACAAACCTTCACAGGGTGATGCCCCCGTAATTGATATAGTATAAGGAATAACATGGGTTTAACTTGAAAGGTTAAAAGTTCACAAGTTTTTGTATTAAAGGACACTGATAAATAAAGTTTGGCTCCAAAGAGCTGCACTTCTGAGCTGAGTGCAGTTCTGGTACTGACTGTGTACACGGCTGCGTGCAAGTGTGTGTGTGTGTGTGTGTGTGTGTGTGTGTGTGTGTGTGTGTGTGTGTGTGTCGGGGGGTGGGGGGTAGGGTCGGTATTAGTCAATGCTACCAGCATTTTATGACTACACAGAAGCCATTACACACTCGAGGAGTACAGCGGGAGTGAAGGATTTAGCTCTACACCGAGACATGAATTATGCAGTTGGGCCATCCAGACATGAAGCTGTGTATCTTTTTATAAATGCCTTACATCGACAGAGCAAGTTTTGCTAACATTCCCTCTTACCACTCCATGTTACACATGTAGAGAGAGAGAGAGAGAGAGAGAGAGAGGGGCAGAGAGACAAAGAAAAGGAGATGGAGGGTTTCTCAGTAGACACTTCCGGCCACACCCGTGATAAAAACTGACATCTGAAAGCTATGCAGCAAAAGGAGTTCAGTCCATCCATTTTACACAGGCACTCCACTTGAAGGATTTAAAAATGACACATGGTTTGGTGTTCGCCCTCCCTCTCACTTTGATCCCAAGTGAGGGTTTTACAAGAATCATGCTCGTTCATAAGCATAAATAGGGCAAGGGGCACCATCTGTGGGAGTTTGGGATAGATGAGGGAGGTCGTCGTATTGAGACAAGCAGATGGTGCCCCATCAAAAACACAAGTATTGTAGGTATACAATACTTGTAGGTACTGACAATTCACACATGAGAGATTCAGGAGGCTGCTGGTATGTGTACATAAATCTACATGTCTAGGTGTCTCAGGTGCAGCATGCAAGTAATTGTGGGTTTCCTGCCGCTGGGTCGAGCTTCAGGATTGCTTTACTATGTTATGTTTACTGAGGGTCCGATCAGAGGGATTACAAGTACACAGAAACCGCTTAAGACAGCTTTTTTACTTAGCATTATCAAATCACCCACGCTCGCCATAGGCTGACACACAACATCACACGCGCGAGCAGTAAATGGAAATCCAAACCCTCCCACTATTTCTGAGCACTTGTGCTGGCAACAGGTAATGACTCGGGGTAGTTATAGTTTTCCTGGCAACATCCAAACATTGACTGACAACAGGCCAGTCACACTATGTCTAAAAAAAACAAAAAAAAAAGCCACAATGTAAAATTGTAAACAGAATATATTGCACAAGAGATAAAATTAAGAAATAGAATGAAAATACATCAAGAAATTGACTTAAATGCGGGAAGAAAAGATTTTTTTTTTTTTTACTCCTGCATAATGGGAATGTAATAAAAAAATCTATTTTTAATTCATCAGTATGTATATATTTAGATGTGCATGGAGACACAGTTAAGTTTCCAAAGAACTGTATTATATTTTTTCATCACTCGTGTTAAAGAAATTGTTACGTATCTACTGGAAATCTACGGCTCTTCCTACACTAGTGCACTAGAAAAAAATGCATTACTATTACATTACTATATCACACAAGAGTAAATGTGTGTTAATGGGAAGCCACAGTGTGAGATGAAGGATAGAGACAGATGTTGATTATCCTCACATGAAAATGCAACCGTAACTGAAAACCACTTGTTACCCTGCGGCACTATTACAGAACAGTCTACACTGTGACTCAAGGGGAGCGGCCGGTGAAACACAAAAAAATAGCTCTTTCTCACGTTCAACATCACTGTCAGCATAAATCATATGCGTACATATCGCTACTTCATTGATGGCATTTATGCATACTCATTGATTTATTGCTGGTGGATGAATGAAGAAGTCCTTCTCTTCCACCAGCAGAGAGAGATTCCCCCCCTTCCCCCTTCTCAATTAATTGTCACACAGCTGTTTGTGTTTGTGTGTACAGACAGCCAACACTGATGAGCAGAAGCCAAGGCTGCAAAACACTAAACCGTTTCACAGTGTTGCAGATAATTACCATGGCAACATGGCTTGAAAGGGGATACAAGACAGAATGGCTCAAACCAGTGCAATGCCACAGAATCTATCAAATGAGGCAATTTCCGTTTCCCCTTTGACATGTGGGTCATTAGTGTGTTCAATACCTGTTTAATGAGGAACAATGGCAACAGTTGAGAATTAATTGCTGCATGGTAGTTATCTGCTCTGACACTTTTGTTGTTGGGCAAATTGTGAGTGGGTGTCACCTGCCAGTTCATGTCAAAGTGTATTCTCTTCAAAACACAGCAAGCAGATAATGTAAACAAGTCATGGTGAATCACGGGGTACAATTCTCATACTGTCAAGATTAAAAAAGTAAGTTTGTTCTTGTCTATGCTGCTAAGTTGAATTTTGCACTGTGGTTCTGAGTAAAACAAATTGTGGGTCAATTCATCACACACTCCCTTTGTTTTTTTGTAGACAAAACAACATTTTGATAAATTAAATATCTGATGGCGGTACATTACATGTGACAAAGCGATGCAAGGCTCGCTTTGAGTCAATCCCTGCAAAGTGCACTCGTGATGTATGTTATTTGCAATACATTTGGAGCAATGGCAGCAAATTGTATTAATACTTAACCAGTCAATGAGCCAAAAGTCAAAATATATACTCTTATATGTGTACACATTTTAATGGACACTGAGAATTGCTACTCAGACTACTGATGTATCAGAGCTGCCCTTTGGTGGAGAACATGAGATTCATAGGTCAGTATGTACAACATACTTACAGACATGAACACATCAGAAACAAATGCTAAGCTGCTGAAATAGATCAGTTAAAGTCGCACTGAGAGAGAGAGATTCTTGAGACAGTACCCATTTCCTCATGTCGTTATGGTTGTATTACTACAGAGCCAGATGTCCTATTCAAAATGGATGAAGAGATACTGTACTAAGAATAAACACAATTTTCTCCATCCTCCATTATACTAAAGCATGCAAACACACAAGAAGTGCAGCCTGGAGCATGGCTCACATCACATGCGATGATCAATATCAGCAGTTGCCTTGATTCAGAGCAAGAACTTGACCTCATCCATTACATATTATGCAGGTACGTGGAGGCCAGATTGACTCTGTTCAAGCCAGATTTCTTTTTTAATAAAGGCTTCCAGAATGATCTTCGTAGCTTCATAACATAATCTGGTAAAATGAACAATTTAGGTGAGAATATTGATGATTATTTGAATGCTCTGGAGACTATAGCTCAAAATGGTCCTCTTGACTACAGTAAACAAAATCATTCACATACAAATAAAGGGTGTCCTATATTTTGGAAATGCTTTCTTATTTTGTTGATAAACAATTGAGAGAGTTTTTGGTCATATTTTGAAACCAAAACACTGAGAATTGGAAAAAAAAAAAAGTCTTACATTTCTGTTAGCTGCAATGCAATTAGTAGATTCATTGATTAATTAAATAAACAATTTTTGGATATATATGGACCATTTTTGATTCAAAACTGTCAAATGTTTAGTAGGTTTATATAGGGATTGGTGGGAGTTTGGAGCCCAGACCAAAGCGTTGAGCTTTTTGTCACGTTCCTCAAGCCATTCCTGAATGGCCCAGTGCTGATGGTAAAGGCGTTGCCATGTCGAGGTGTATTTTGTCTGCAGTCATTTTATGTATGTGAAACATTAGAATACCATCTAATCCAAAGTTTCAAAAAAATATTGCACTGTAACAAGATTATTTGGTAATTGATTAAAAGATGTAACAGAAAGGTTCGGTACCCTACCTCGCAGGTATGTGTAAGTAATCTGTGGCCATGGTGCCATTAAATTGTTTGTGTTGAAAGATGTTCTTCTTCTGCTGCTCTCTGTGTAGAGGCTTTAAGACCTCAATAATGTCAGAGTATAGAGCTTAGCCAGCAAACATGAACACTCTGGAACAATCACTGGAACATACTGTATGGCAGAGCTTACAACTGTACACATCATGCTCACAGACTAGCACCTGGTGCTTTCGCCCAACACTATCAGGTTTGAATCTAATGCAGGCTGGATTAGCCTCCTGTCCTTCATATGACCCGACCACGAAAATGCCATTATGGCTTGAGGCCATAAAATCGCAGGGGACCGCAGATCAGGGCATAAAGCACCTCTGGTCCAATGCAATTCCCTTAACTGAACTTTTCCGGTGTAACTCCGATAACCAGGGAACTTCAAAAAGCCATAAGGGTCAAGAAGCCATTCTGAACTGCGCGCTTCTAATTCTGTCCGGTTCGCAATGTCAATCATAAGGTTTCATAAGAAACAAGAGAGCGTGAAAAACGGGGAAAGGGAGGAAATGGGGATTGATATTCTGTGATATAGCATGTGCCACACAGCAGGTAAATTTTAACAGCAATGATTAATAATATAGGTTCAAGAAAAAATATCAACAAGGGCTGCAGCTGTGGTTTTCTATGACCTTTGCTACTGCTGGACTGCACTATCACTATCCACAGGGGATCGTTGGTAGAGCAGTGAGAGATGATGGGATGTGCCTTTGAGGAAAACTCTATTCTGTGACAGATGAGGTAAAGACAAAGACAAACATCCTATAGAAGTTATTGCACTGAGGCAGAAAAAATGAGTCCGAGTGAGAAAGACCAAGATTACTGTTTAATGGGAAAGTCATTTGGTTAATGGAATTTACACTAAATATATATGATATTAATCTAAAAGCATTATCGATCTATAGACTACAGCAAAAATAAACTAATTTTTGAAGTCTATTATTTTAAAAGGTTGGATTTTCTTAAATGTCAGTAGCCGAACACTAAACATAGTACAGCAAAGCTCTGCAACCCCAAGGACCTCATTCCTTTTCTGACATGTCGCACAACCCACTCCACCTTTCACACCCCAGCACCTCAGGGGTCATGCTGCAAAAAGCACCTAACTACACATAAGATAAGGTGAATACTACAGGAGCAATGAACACATCACTCCGTCTGTCATCATTCTCCTCATCCTCAGCTTACTCAGTGCCCTGCCCCCTGACCTCTGCCATAAACAGGTGCAATGACACTCAGTGGGAGTTAAACTGTGAACATGGCACTCCAAGGCTGAGAGCACGATGACAGCTCAGTGACCAATCAAAGCCTTAAATAAATCTGGGTCTTCAGCGCTGCAGCTGACCACAACCTTGGGTATGTAAAACTGATGCTGGGTGCTGATTGGTAACAGCAGGCCAGCTGATCTTTACAACAGGACAGACCGCCTAATTGAGCTGATGACATTGCTGCAATTAGATTTGTGACCTTCAGCACTTGTTACTCTATAGAGACTAGGGACAGGCAGTCAATTTTTTATAGAGCTGATCCTCTAAAGAGTAATGTTACACCATTATCCACTCAAACTATTTTTTTTCTTTTTATTTCAGTTATTACTGCTTGCTTATACACACAATTACAAAAATGATGCTGCTAATGTGAACTAGTCACTGATGCCACAATGAAAGGAACTTGATTTAAAGTGGGTCATCACTTAAATCACAGCTACGCATTTAACTAAATGTTTCTATTTTCTTCACCTATTGGTAACAGTTGTATTGTTTTGGTTCTTTACACAAGGCTAGTCCGATGTTATCTAGCTAACTTTCATGCATTTGCTTACAGTTGCACCACAATCCTACTTATGAATTCCAGACTATTAATGAAAGGTTGCAGATGGTTGTTATATTAATGCCTTGTCATGAAAAGTTGCCATAAATATTTATGTGAATCGCTTTTCAATGGCAGTGTTGTAAAAATGTGTGCGTATGTAAACAAAAATGTTAACAGTACAGGCAATCAACATAAAAGAATATGCCTGGGCCTCCAACATATTAGACAAGACTTTTATGAGCCGGTTATTTGTTATTTCATCATTTGATTGTACTTCATTCTCTACATCATTTCTGTGTTACACTACTGCTCACCTTCCCTTCAATTCTCTTGGTATCTTGGTGCACACACACTGACTTACATCTTCCCCCTTTGTTCTTTTTCTCTCTCCCTCTAACTGACAAAAATCCCATCCCCTCCATTCAGACTTCCCTCAATTGCCTCAGTTATTAAACACGTCTCCACGTGTCTCTTCAAGACGTGCATGATGTGTCGTCTAGAATTATGTAGGTTACACACAACAGTTTTACCCAGGAGTTCAGATTTGCATCAAAATGGAAACCACGTTGCATCATTCATTTCCAAAACTAACCAACCACATTTAGTGATTGAACTTGAGACAAACATCAATGATAACAACAACACATGAACAAAACCCAAACACAATTATTGTGCCTACATATAACTAGACATCACCATTATTTTTGTGTCTAAGCCAAACTGATTTTGTGCATCAGGATAGGAAGCATTATTCACAGTCCTTTGCATTTCACCCGGAGACACTAAAAGGAAGGCTTAGCATGTCAGCCATGAACGCCCAAATGTCAGTATGTGATGAGCAGAGATGAGGATGGGTTGGAAACACATTATTGCTGGCTGCCTTGCTACGCTGACTGACCCCATGGTGGCCAAGGCAGGTTGGCTTGAGTTGGATTAGGTTGGATAAGCTAACCTCACTGCTACATTAACTTTAAGTTGAGTGAAAATGTAGCTATCATCATCACTACCTGTAACTATAAGCCTTATTTACAACGATTGGCTTTCAGAGTATGAAATTACACAAACCTTCCACATACAGTACCTGCTGTAGTGTGGAGCCCTCCACTAACTTGAATGGAAATTAAGAAATGCCATTGTTTTTCATGATATTGAGCCAAATGGTAAAAAAAAATCTGATATTGAGTCATTTTATGGCTTTGTCAATCATTTTACTGTTGTTTTTTTTTTGACAGTGTAATCTCATTTTTAGAAAAAAAAAAAAAATCATTTATAAAACCTATTTTGGCCAATTTTTCAAATTGTCTTCAATTGTTATTATTGAGAAATGTATTGAAAGATTAAAAGTGGCTTGATCTATTAAAGACTGTGTGGGAAGCACTGGTTTGATAGCCTGAGCAAGCTAGAAAATAGTACCAGTTTTTTTTGTTTTGTTTTATTTATTTTTTTCCATTATAAAGAAAAAAAGAATATGCAACATTGGAGAATCCTGACATTATGGGTTTTCTAGATTGTCTGAAACTGATGCTTTGGGCCAACTAAATCATCAGTATTTGAAGAGTTATTCAATAAAACTAAACATCTACAAATTGGTCATGTTATATATATGCATCATTTTTTTTTTGTCTTCTTATTCTACTGCTGTAACTCATGCTCCTTGAGAGACACAGAAATAGAGTAAGACATTTTCAGTTTTCCAGGTCTCGTCTGAAACCTTTATCACATTTGATGCATATGGTATCTATGTTTCAGTGTCTACAGCAAAGATATGTAGCTCTGAACAACAAGGACAGGAACAACTAATAGAGGCAGCAAAGACCTCAAAAATTATAACATAAAAGTCAAAATCATTTTATTGGAATCCTTGAGATTTTAACTATAAATTTATCAACTGAAGAATGAAAAGACATTAAAAAAAAAAAGAAAAAAAAAAAAAAGTATGGCAATACAACCATGGGGAATTTTTTCTCTCTTTTATACTTAAATGTGTGTTTCCAGAAATAGGTTATTGTCAGCTCCATCTAGTTTAGCTCTCACACATGAATAATTCAACATTTTTTTTACAGGTGAGAATGAGCTCATCCACATAATCCTACAGTGCTCTCTCAGAGCAGACAAAGATGCTAGCAAGCAACACATGCACATGGTCACGTCCACAAAAGGACATGATTGTCAAACACAGGCACTTGTACTATACATGTGATGTGTGACATACATTGTAGAGACTCGGCAAAGGCATGCCGACCCCCCATTTGCAGGCATGCATGCTGTGTGTAACCATACTTAGCATAAACATAGGCTAGCCTCTAGCCTACATTATGACCTAGATGTTGAAAAAGGGGGGCAGAGAGGAGACTTAAACACTTTTCTCTCCCTTCTGTGTCAGGGGAAATGTAAGGCTTTCCTTCTCCGACATACTTAGCCACTTAATGGGGCCTAGTCGGTGGATCTGCGTGTGTGAGAAAGAGGCACATTAATCCTACCACCATGCTACTAGCACCATTGCTGTCACTTCACCAGCCACACTGGGCTCAAACAGAGAGCACACGCTTTACATTCAACTGCCTATCGAATGAGCCTGTGATCTGACAAAACGCAGGGCTTATAGGGAAAATGACCAGTATCAATTTCTGGCCAGAAAGAATTAAAAGTTGTGAAACTAACGTAAGGCACAGTCCTCAAGAATAACTTCTGCGTTGCCACGTTAAATTGACTAGTTTGTGCTTAAGAGGAGTGAGTAACTAGCCAAGTCTGTTGTGGTCTGATCTGGGCCGGATTGTTCTGGGTCTGTCTATTGACTGTCTCCCACTCAGCTCTGCCAGTCATCACCCAGAGGACCTGTTATTTTGGGAGCTCAGCTGAGAAGAGATGACAACATCATGGACTGCTTAAGCTGCTTACATTTCCTCAAGCACTCCCAGTGCGCCCTCAAATCTACACCCTTGTGCTGCTACTACGTGTCACCGTTGCTCAGCATGTACTATATGCATGCTATTGGCCATTGTGTTGCATGTGCATCTGCACAAGCATTCGGGCACAAATATGATGATGTCACAGGGAAGCATGTAACGACCTGATGAGTGTGTGCGGATCAAGCAGAGTGCAAAAAATCCAGACAATCCAGACGATGGTGAGAGAATCCCAGAAGACTATGGAGAGGGGTGGGATAAGGTAACACAGAAGAGGCGTTGTGCGTATGTAGGGGTCAGTATAGCTAATTGGCACAGGTCCCTGAAAAATGATAGCCCCATAGAGAGGGTGCACAGCGGACATTTCGACTTGTTACAGATATAAAAATAGGTCACAAAGGCTCAAGACTCAAAGTTAAATAGGCCTGACATTGAATTAGCATGCGCAATAGCAATAGCATCTACCGGCAGGCATTTTTATATTTAAGGAAAAAGACTATCTATACTCGTCTTGCATTATCTTGATGCATAGTTTTAATTTCACCGCAATCATTAATATAGTCCTGCACTAATGCAATCATTCTGAATTTGAACAGTTCAGAGAGGCCACTATAAAGAGAAAGAGCATAATCTCTTTGGCCATAAAATTTGTTAACATCAAAATCTTAGTGTCGCTTAGTGAATAAGCTGAGGCCAGTGTTGAAAGAGAAAGTTGAAGTGGAAGTGATAAAAAGAAAAGCAGACAGGGAGATAGATTTAAGCCCTTTTTTAGCTCCAAGAAGTAGTTTGGAGTGATGAGAGAGAAATAAGTGGTGTGAGGAGAAAGAAGAGTTGATGGTACAAAGTCTAGAGGAGTTTGATGAGAGAGAGAGATGCCTCACATAGTTATAGAGGAAGTTATTTATCTTTCTCTTTCAATAGATTGTCACTGGCATGCACTTGAATGAGGCATTTACCCCGAACCAAAGCTATTCAGCTGCCGAAAATGCAAGGTTTGCTGTTGTTGTCAGGCCTCCCAGTGGCTGTGTATGTAGCCCTCAATAGCCCAACAAATGCTCCAAAAAAGGAAACATACCATCCTTTTACATGCCTGACTACACAAGGGTTGAATTTGAGGGGAGGTAGACAGTGAGATCAGTCACAGGTTATCTGTGCGGACATTCATCAGCACTCAGACCGCTGCTTGCAGAGACAGCATCCCCCAGCACAGCACGCTTCAAAGTGGGAGAGACAGAGAGAAGGAAGAGGAGAGTGAGAGAGGGGAGGCAGAGAACCCCCTCCAGCCAAAAGAGTCACATGAAGTAACCTTGCAAGACCGCATGCATGGGCTTCTGCCATGCAAACTGTGCTGTGTCTGTATTTGTGCTTTATTTTGTGACATAAATGCTACTCTGCTTTAGCTTTGCCACTTTACACACAGTCGCTTCCTTTCAGGAAACCTTCTCTTCAAACAGGCAGAATATCAGTTACGATAATTATTATGCCTATTTAAAATGCTGTTATCCTGTTTTGATAGGAGCCACCTTTCACCGGTTGTATTGCAAGGTGATGCTGTGTCTCAGATGAGAGCAAGCGTGCGTTCAGCTTTTTCTGGTTGCTACCACATGCTGTTCACGGTGGAATTTTCCCTCTGCAACACTGGGTGTGATACATTTATCACGGTGGATACACTGTAGATGCAAATGTGCATCCACAGTGTATCCCACTCGAACTCAGACATTGTTTCCAGTAATGTCTTTAGAATGAGCTAAAATTACCTTACTCCTCTCCTTCTTTGTTATGCATTAGATGTCACACTGGTGCATGGCCCCCATCAACAGCCAAACAGTACCCACAGCAGAAGGGAAAGCCATTAGGTTACTACCAGCTCACACACCCTCTGCCTGAGAGGGTCTGCTTTTTCACAGGCTGAGATAAGGTTCCAAAGCACTGAACCTTCAAAATAACATCTAGAACTTCATAGTCTGCTGATATAACTGAACACACGTGGTCAACAGGAATACGCTATGAGCTAGCTGTCCATCCCTTCCTTAAAATCTGCTTTCCACTCCTTGTAATTTTTAACTTTCACAAGAGAAGCCAAGGACTAAATTTATGCAACTGACTGACCAAAAAAGGCAAGAATCTGAGCATGTGAAACACATCCTGAGCACATTTTGATGACAAAACACTGTCCGCTGGTGTGAAGCCCTGTTGCTTCATTAAGACCTTGACAGACTTGTGTTTCAAACGCTGAAATCCAATCCTGGAATCCATCATAGCTGTGTATCAACTGTGACCAGCTGTAATTCACTTCATCATGTTCCAAAGTTCATAGGATTTGGGGCACAAAAATACTCCAAAAATACAGTCTCATCTGTGTGCACAGTACAGTATGTGTCAACGTTTTAGCCAAAATATGCATAAATGATCCACTTTAGTGTTTCTCTACTGTTGTCCAAAAACCCCACTAATAGTTGGTCTTTTTTTTTTTGGCAAATAGGTTTTGAAACATATAGACCATGCAGATGGACAGTGGAGAAATGGGTTGTGCTGCAGGCACGGTAAGAGATTTTTTCTGAACATTTTGCCACAATGAAAACTTGGAATGCTTTAGAACAGATTTCCTATTCAAGTTCTTGCTAAAGATATCAGCATCAGCTGTAAATAGCTCTTTCGAAGCTCATATGATAATGTTTGGTAGTAAAACGAAACAATATTATTTTAATGAATAGGAGTGCAACGATACCTCACTTTCTCCTAAATTTGGAGCCTGCGTTATCTCCAACCTCCTTCAGAGAGCCCACACAACTGCCTGTTTTTGCTTCCGTTTCTCCGCTTTCATCTCCCCTTCAATCAGCGAAAAAGGGTGCCACGACACAACTACTCATTAGTGAGCAGCAGTGGGCAGGCGGAGATCGCTTTGCAAAGACAAACAATTTAATTAGTGGCAGTGCAGCTTCAATAAGTTCAGCTCAAAAGAGTTTGGAAGAACGGGTGAAAATCATAACATCACCAATGCTGTTATTACGTCTGGGCTATATTTGGACTTCACATTAAAAGGGGGAGGGTACGTTGAGCATGGCTGGGGGATTGTTGGTGTTGTCCTGGATGTGTTGTCAACAAGCTAACTAGTGATGCACCTGTTTGTAATGTGATATTAATGAGTTTAATGTGCATAATGAAAGTCACGTTTGGAGCAGTGGTTTGCTTGACCAGAAGATGTGCACACCTGCACTAATAAGCTATATCATTGACTGAGGTTTGTGTGCGTTTGTGTGCCCGCTTTCATTCTCAGACTGTGGGAGCAAAGTGAGACGAGCACCTGTACGCAGTCAGTTTGTGTCTGGCTTGATTTGTGTGGGGAAAATATGAATTGTGCCTTTAATTGAATTTTCACTCACAAGCTATATGGTAATTACTTGTTAAAAGTACTCAATCAGGAACTGTAATTGCCTTCTAACACAGTTCATTACAGTGTATTTGTTTTCATACTGTATGGCGTTAAAGTGGGAGGAGTTAAAAGGGGACATTCATTAAGACACAAGGCAAAGATAGTGCGTAAAGTGAAAGGGAAAGTCACAGGGTGTATCAAAAATTTTAATATCTATAAATTTAAAACACATTCAGCTTTCAGTTGCAAGAGCGGTGGCTGTAATAGCTCCCATTGCCTCAATTTGCACCAAAGTGGCTCAAATCACTCATAGCTCAGTAACATCTGAAGACACTGATATAAGATAATTTAATGTTCTAAAAGTGTAAGTGTGACATCGAGTTTACAGGACATTTCTAATCAATTGCAAGCAAACCACCCATAAATGAATTTAGAAATCAAACACTCAAAGATGAAAAAAAATACCCATTATAACTCCAGAGGTTTGCATAGAAGAATGATTTAAAATTTAGACGGATTATATGAGGGCATACATAAAGAGTAGCAGCAAAAGTGAAAGGGAAGGTTTATAAGAGGGTAGTGAAACCAGCAATGTTTTTTGGTTTGGAGAAGGGCAGGAGGCAGAGCTGGAGTTAAAGATGTTGAGATTTTCTTTGGGAGTGACGAGGATGGACAGGATTAGGAACGAGCACATCAGAGGGAAAGCGCAGGTCAGACGTTGTAGAGACAAAGTTATAGAGGCCAAATTAGGATGGTTTGGACATGTGCAGAGGAGGAACAGTGAATATATTTGTAGAAGGATGCTCAAGATGGAGCTACCAAATGAGCTACCCATTTGTCCTTCCTTATAGGAAGGACAAATGGGGCATAGTCATATCTGGGAGTCACAGTGGCAGACTTTTTTATATCCAGTGAATCTAATCCAATGAAATTCAGTGTTATGTAATAAGTGGGGGGAAAACATAACACATGTTGTACTACTGAAACATACTCAACTCATAATGCAAATGTTTTTTTTTAGTTTAATTCACCTTTTAAATTGCATAGGCTTTCATATGATTGTGAAGCAGTTTGGTGCCATTAAGTGGCGCTATTATATGAAAAACCTTGCTGAGCCATAAGCCTGTTGCAGAGATTAACATGTTGGTTTGGATTTCAGCACGGGTCAGGTCCTTTTCAGCAGCAGGGTTAGTGTTTATCGCATAGCAGGCAGCTTGGTTAGCCTGCAGGGTAAGAGAAACTTGGATACTTCCAACTGCGTGTGTGTGGGTGTAAGTGTCTTTTTCGCTGTGGTATTACTGTGGTGCCAGGGCCAAAACTGGGCTGAGACCCTGAGCCAAAGACAAGAGACCGGTAGAGCGACTCAGATGAGAGGGAGCAGCCATCTGTCTCCTAAAGCTTTGTAACATGGGTGGCAAAGCACGCACCCACCTACACAAACTGTACACACACTATACATACTGCATGTACTATGCTACTATATACCAACACATTTAGCTAATTGGGACAGTACATTTGTACATCACGAGCATCATATTCCAATACATCCTGAATCTCCAGAATCGATTGGTGCACCAGATTCTACTCTGAGTCTGAGCGCCAGAATCCATGAATGAAGGAAAGAATGAACAAATTTTTTCAGTGTAAAAATCAATGTCCATTGGCAATCGCCCACCAAAGTGAAGCGTCTGCTTTAGTGATGCATTATGGCCATTATTCTTTGTGCTATCGAGCTTTTCATGTGTACCAAAAACGGATTGTCGGGGAGATGGGCAGAGGATGTAATTGTGCACCACTGAGAAGATACACAGTGATAATGTTGAATTCAATGACCTGACGGACAGACAACCACACAGCAACAACAGCACCATCCTGTCCATCCCATCAAAAATGCCTACAGGGTCCAAATGCAGTTCCTCATGATTTATTTGTCAGTGAACAAATTCATTAAGGGCTGCAGAGGCTTTACATAAATCCATATGTGCACAATACCAACACAAAAGTCTAAAAATATGAAATCTGGGCTGTAAACAAACAGCAGATGTCTTCTTGTTGGATCTGCAGAGTACAGCCAAATACAAAGACTTGAAAGATCTGGGGAAAAACCTGCCAGACAAGATAGAAAACACAAGAAAGCATACAGTATAGACATTTATACACAGACAATCATGTGAAAAGACAAGTATGAGGTGGTTTTATATATCTTTACCGTCACATATGTACTAAAAGCTGTTGTGGTACAAAGGTCTTTGTACAACAAAGCTTTAAAAAAAAAGGCACATAAAGAATACATATCTACTATTCAGGGACATGGAATAATGGTCAGAAAATACTAGGACTGGCTACTCATAACTATCGAGATCATTCAAGCCTGTAGAGTAAACCTCATCATCTGAATTAAAAATTGGCTTCCTTGTTAGCACTGGAATAACATTCACACTGGAGTCAGAAATGAAACGATTAATATAAACGGCTTTAGTCAAGAGCCACAGTTAGAGAAGAATTTAGGCGATTTAACAATATCCCTGTCCAAATTTTCAGCTGTACCCTTTAAACAAAGCTGAAGCTTTTTGTCATTATTGCGTGTAACCTTTTCATCTCCCCTACAGCTCTGTTCATATTCGTTGCGGTGGCCAGTTCTGCTGCGACGGATTACTGTTAGATCACAGACTGCCATCTCTCTCTCTCTCTCTCACACACTCCCTCACTTTGTCCCTTTGCTTCTCTCCCTCTCGTTATCTCACTCTCTCTCTGTACTGCAGTGTAGGCAGAGATTTGTCTCCTCTAATTACGCTGAAAAATGATGTGATCACTCACCACACAGAATCTCTGATGACATGTGACAAAACAAAAAGCAAACTTTATTCCAGGTAGGAATCAAGCTGCACTCTCGCTGACTGCGAGGTCAAGATGAGTCGAACCGCAGCGCCAGCATATGTTTTCACCCACGTAAAACATGGCGGACTAATTGTACACACAGCCAGTAAAAATGCCTTTTTTATGAGGATAAAAGTTTTAACTCTAACAGAGAGTTAACAGAGCACAGTTTTTTCTTACTCCTGACAGCTTGTTTGTTGAGCCTGGTTGATGTTTTGATTCGTTTTTTAAAAATGATCGTACATTTTGCAAGTATCTCACATGTTACAGTTACCCATATTGCTTTATGCTGCATATCACAGCATAAAAGAAGTTCAGTTGTGTCTTGTTTGAAGTGCCCAGGCTCAGATTGTGGCACCAATCTGAGCCTGGGACAAGCACAATGTTATAGCACACGATGTTAACTTAACATGATAGAGAGCTAAAATGATTGTAGAAATGATTTGTTTGTCTGTTGGTTTTTCTGTAGGAGGGGAGCAACTAAACTTGACAAAATAAAAGCTGTAAGCAGTAAACAATAGCCTCTGCCGCCCACTGCAAACACCTTGCACAGATGCTAGATGGGGTATCTGTTGGCAGGTTGTGGAGACAAATACGGTGAATAATTTTGCCTTCGATGTGTCCTCATCTTGGGATAAAGGTACAAATCAACAGTTTTCATTACGTGCCCAAGGACTCTCCTTTTTCTTTTGTCTCTGGAATCTAAATTCTTTTGTCTCTGGAATCCAAATGTAGTATGCTTTAAATAATTATGGGAAAAGTATGAAATATCAGGTGATTGAAGAAAACAATTGCCAAATAAGTGTGCAGTTGTTATTTTAGGTGTTAAACCTTTTGTTATGCTGGGGAATGCTGTGAAGTTTTCTTATATATCAGGTATGAAACATGCTATTGCATAGAAAACACACAAACGCACGTATATATTCAGCGTAGCATACCACTTGTTTATAGTGCCCACCTCCTCCACACACACCTCTAACCCCTCCACCAACACCAGCCCAGATGACTGTTCCCACCCTTTGTTTTCTAATCCTGCGTGCCTCTGTGAGACTCTCTCTCCGTCTGGCACACGGCATGCGTTTGTGCGGCAGCGTTCATTTACTTCTACGTTAAGGAAGGCACCTTGGTATCCACCCCCCCTAGCTGACGACTCCCAAGCATATTGGGGCTTTGTTGCCGTGGCAGCGTCTCATTATGTAAATTACGTCTCCCTGATGAGAAGGAGGCAGGCGCAGCCATGATGTTCACTGCTCCAGACTGTGTAAAATTGGCTTCAGGGACCAGTGAAGGACTGTTGCTATATTTAGCACTCATTTTACCAATATCATTCTTGCCCATTATTCTGCACATCCTCAAAACAGAAGGTCAGCTGGCATTTAAGACACGTTACTGACATCAACACAAACAGGCATTAACAAAGGCACACAGCACACAAGTTTGACATTCAGGCTTTCATATACTGTGATTTCTTTCATCTCCTTTTCCCGGTTGAATATTTAACTCGGGATGGATTACGCTTCCACTCTCTCCTCCTCATCAATGCTGAATGAATGAGCTTTCTCTGAGGAATGGTACTAATGGCTTTCTGCTATATATCAACTTTCATATTTCAGCTGAAGAGGGTCAATATTAAGTGTTTCAATCATTGCAGATATTAAACATGGCCCAAAGACATATACAGTTTGTATATTACTTTAATTTGAGTTATTCCTTTATCCTTCCTCAATAACTGTATTATCCATAATAGCCTATCAGCTGTCTCTGCAGACATTAGTGATTATGTCCTTCTGCATTAGAGGTCTAATCCACACTATTGCCTGTGTTGACCCGGGTCCTGTCTTTTGGTCAAGACACCCGGAAGCTCAAACAAACACGCACTGGTTCCTGCATCCTCAGGCTACACCCTCGAGACCGTGTCCATATCTTCGTTCTAATGAAACAGCTATTTTCAGAGTGACCCAGAGATCAATATGGTCAATAGGATTAACCTCCAGTGTGCATACAGCCTGCTGAAGATGGTGGTGATGGTGGTGGTGGGGAGG
The DNA here is from genome assembly GCA_001698575.1 of Mola mola. Classification (NCBI taxonomy): domain Eukaryota; kingdom Metazoa; phylum Chordata; class Actinopteri; order Tetraodontiformes; family Molidae; genus Mola; species Mola mola. The sequence continues at coordinate 3,218,290 of KV751335.1, forward strand.
GCTGGCAGTCTGTCAAGATGTTAACAAATGGGCAGCGACTGAAATTGCTTACTCTTGCTCACACTTCCAACTCTACAACTCTGCAATAGAGCAACTGCATCCTGATTCAGTTGACTCACCAGCTACACCTCGGCTCCTCAACAACTAACTTTCAACTGTCTCCTTTAGTCTGGTGTTCCAGAAAGTTGCGTGTATAACCAAAGAGAAAAGGATTGTTGTCCTGGTTAAAATAAAGACTATAAAAATTACAATTATCACTCTAATTTGAACTGAAGGATTATAGGATACGGAGGATAATTTCCAAGTGAGACTTGCAAGTGGAAATTCAAATGCAGTCTTCTGGCAACAGCAGCACTTCAGAGACAGTGGACCAGCAACAATGTCGTTAAAATCAGTGTTGAACACATCTTTAAACTCGAGCGTATCCTGCTCACTCATTCCCGTCAGTGTGGATATCATTAACAGAAACTGCTGGCTGCTGTTTTGTTTGTGCTGCCACAAACTTCACTCACACACAGTGGCGTACTTTAAGCAGGTTCCAGGTTTTTCTCTCTTTTCTGTAGAAGCACGGTTAGACGATTTTACGCCAGTTTTCAGGTTCTCCATCCATCTGTCTGTTGCATTCTTGTGAAGACAATTTTTCTCAGGAATACCTTTAGGGAATTTCCTCAAATTTGGCACAAATGTCTCACTTGGATCCAAGGATTTATTTACTATATCTTGGTCATCAGAGATCGAGGTCAGTGAGAGTATAACACTCACATTCTGAAATTACTTATTGTACTATTTTAAATAAATAACAGGCTAAAATGAACACATTTCTTTCCAAATACTCAAAGCTGTATCTAACTGTGACATCGCAATGTTCTGCCAAAAACACTTCTCCAGGAATTATTCAACACCATAAGGAACAGAGGGGGAGATCGGTTTTGTTGATGTTGAGATTCGGGTGATTGTTGTTGCACCATGTGGTGGCGCTCTTCATCAGCCACTGTATATATTATATGAGTCTGGACACAGAGGATTACGACCACAAGGCAGTAATTCTAGCTGACAATTGGCATACCCTGCCAACAGGATTCTAGCATCTTAAAAATACCGTAATAATACCTTTATCTTCTCCAATCTACCAGTCCGTCAGGTCAGCTCAGGACTTCTCTTCTTCTTTCCATGCTGATGCTCCCTCTCACAGGCAGTGAGACCTGTCGAGGTGGAACACTGATGCAAGCGGATGTGAGGCCCAGTTTGTAACTAGCTGTCGAAGTGAGCTGCATGATTGGGGAAGAGCAGGAAGCGGGTAATCCTGTTAACCATTCTCCGCATGTGTGCAGAAGGGATGGTGTTTTTTGGTTTTTTTTGTCTTCCTCGTGAATCATCACTACAGAGACTACAGTCCCGCTCAAAATTAGAGAACCACCAGTCGCTAATCTGTATTCTACACAAACTGCAGGCAATCATTTGCCCTTAACTTCCGTACTACAGAGGGCTGCTGACCGTTTAGATGCCGTCTCCAATTCTGCTTTGTTCCAGCCTGTAGCTTCCATCTATTACCATTAGTCCAAGCTTATCGCCTCCCTTTCTAACCTTGCCTTATAATTTTCAACACCTTTAATTAGTTCATGTCTAGAGCAGTGCTGAACATGATTTAAAATATAATCATAATCCAGCAGCTTCAGACTGCTCAGAATGACTTCAGTGTTGATGCTTTGAGCAGAAAACACCCATCTCTTAAACATTTACCTCACAATAGTTCCACACTAGGGTGCTTTAGTCCCAGCAGGCTGTGGGCAAGTTGTCTGGGATGATGATGATGGAAACTCATGGCTTTACTGGTGACCTTGGAATACTGTAATTGCTTCTGTGACCTCTTTGTGCCCCCAGAAACTGCAAAAGCTCTTCATGATGCCAAACACCGTCTTTATAGTAGTATTTAAACCACTACGCCACTAAAGTAGAATCTTGCTGTTTTGTTTTTAGTTTTCATATCTTAAGCGGTGCCTCATTCAGTCTGGAGATTATTAAAGAAGACGTATAACGTATTAAGCTCATGTAGAAGTGCATGTGACACATACTGAGACTGTACCCAGTCTCAAGGTGGCACGAAGTCTCACAGCAGAATGAGTCAGTGCTGCAACACGCTCGGCTGAA
>KV751335.1:3238076-3256019 GCA_001698575.1 Mola mola
TCCCACACCGAAGACCGTGTGGACGGGGTTCCGCTTTCCCCTCCTGAGTCGCCGAACAGTTTGCCAGAATTTCTTCAGCGCCGACTGGAAGTCTTGTTCCATGGCCTCACCAAACTCCTCCCACACCCGGGTTTTTGCCTCAGTGACCACCTGAGCCGCAGATCGCTTGGCCTGCCACTCGGGTTCAGATCGGGCAGTCCGTTTCTCCCAATCACACCCCTCCAGGTCTCGCTGTCATTGCCCACATGAGCGTTGAAGTCTCCCAGTAGGACGATGGAGTCCCCAGTAGGGGCACTCTCCAGTACCTTTTCCAAGGACTCCAAAAAGGGTGGGTACTCTGAACTGCTATTTGGCGCATAGGCACAAACCACAGTCAGGTCCCGTTCCCCAACCCGAAGGCGCAGGGAAGCAACCCTTTCGTCCCCGGGGGTAAACTCCAACACATTGGCTGAGAGCCGGGGAGCTATTAATAAGCCCACGCCTGCTCTCCGCCTCTCACCTGGGACAACTCCAGCATAGAACAAAGTCCAACCCCTCTCAAGAAGACTGGTTCCAGAACCCGAACTGTGCGTTGAGGTTAGGCCGACTATATCTAGCCGGTATCTCTCAACCTCACGCACAAGCTCAGGTTCCTCCCCCATCAGAGAGGTAACATTCCATGTCCCGATAGCCAGCTTCAGCAACCGGGGATCGGACCGCCAAGGCCCCTGCCTTTGACTACCACCCGATCCACATAGCACCGGACCTCTATGGCTCCTCCTGTGGGTGGTGGGCCCACATGAGGACGGACCCATGTTTCCTTTTCGGGCTGAGCCCGACCGGACCCCATGGAAAAAGGCCCGGCCACCAGGCGCTCGCCTACGGACCCCTTCCCCAGGCCTGGCTCCAGGACGGGGTCCCGGTATCCCTCCGGGCAGGGTACACAAGTCCTTGTTATTATTCACCATTATAGAAGTCTTCGAACCGCACTTTGTCTGGCCCCTCACCTAAGACCAATTTGCCTTGGGTGACCCTACCAGGGGCAAACAGCCCCCGACAACATAGCTCCTAGGATCATTAGGGCACCCAAACCCCTCCACCACGGTAAGGTGGCGGTTCCAGGAGGGGTTCTCTTTTTGTTATTTTTTATTAATTTGTTGATCTTTCCCTCCTTTGGGGTTGCTGTCAATGGATGAGAATTTGGCTCTTTGGCTTGGTAGTTAGTGAGATACAGTGTTGCATTGTTGTATCTGTAATGTGTTCTTTCTGTTTTTCCTTTTGCGAAATTTAATACGTTTCTCATGAGTATTTTGCCGGAAGTTTCAGATGAAATGTATTTATGTTATAATTGTGTCTCATAATTTAATGTGGGATGGGCGACTTTATGGCACGGCATGTAAACAAAAGAAAAAAAAAATCTATCCATCAATCCCCTTTGGTGTTTTTCAGACCACAGACACAGAGAGTCACTAATGAGTATCAGTGTGAGGAAAGTGGGTTATTTTTCAGTCAAACCTGTTGACAACATTGAGAATTGATGTTTTTTGTCTGTTTTTGATGTTTATGTTAACAGTCCTGTTCATCAGTCAATCCTTTAAATAATGCAATATTGACTTTGCATAATTTTGAGTTACTGCTGTCTACTTGTCACGGCTCCGATTTTCCATGATCATGCAGCTCTTGTGTGAGGTCTTCAAGCACTCCGAGCCACAGTTAACAGAGCAGGTTTTCCTCCAGCAGAAAATAAGCTCTCTACAAATGACACCGTGTCTCCAGTGAAAAACTGAGGCCTGAGTTGTCTGCAGCCCCGGAGATCCTACAGTAACGATCAATACCACTGAGCAAGCATCAGAGATTTTATTATCTGCAAGGCCCTGACTCGACCCTCCACTGTAGTGACTAATCTAATTGGAGCCGACACAGACTCCCCAGCTGTGTGTTGCTGCCAAAGAAAGAGAAAGACAGAGAAGTCAGGAAGCTCTTCTAAATCAATAGTCAAGTCAAAGGCAATTTTACTCCCATCCATCCATCCATCCATCCATCCATCCATGCATACACGCCGCCCGTCCGATACAGCCTCGTTAGTGGGCTCAACTCACAAGTCGTCACCTCAGCGCTAATGGCAGAGACCATTGTTGCTACCTTCTCCTGTACAAGCGATAGTGAGCCCTGCGTCCACTCTGCTATTGAACTCGGCTAAGAGACTGTGTGGAAAGTATCCCATTGGCATGACCAAGCCAACAGACCAACGTTTAAAAATATGACTCAACAGGGGCGGTACAGAGGGTACAACTGAAAAAGTTTACTGCGGGCAATATTTTAACCGCTTCACGTCAGTGGGCATCCTCTGATATGATTAAGAAGCTCTTGTATCAAGCAGGCGGTTTTACATACTCAAGTGTGAATTATTCAGCCTCTGAACGATTGAACGAAACGCGAATGCTTTGGGTCAATGGTTGCCTACACTTGAGAGGACTTCGGACTCCCTCTGGGGGGATGGGTTGCATCTTATACATGCCAGACCACAAAACGACAGCAGTGTTCAATGTTAAACTGGAATGCTGAGCCAGCACAAGTTTCATTTCACTTTTTTGCAGTACTTACATTTAATATTGTCATTCCAGTCTCAACAGCTCGGTTAGGGCCAAATATAATATTGAAAATATAACACACAACCCATACGACCAATTACAGAACACAGATTACACACAGTTTATAGCTGTAAAGTCACATTATAATACATTTGGATTAACTCAGCTCTTCAGCTGTATTGATAATGTTTTGTTCCTCATTCTGAACTGCAATGATCATCAGCAACAAACGCCATGATCCTGTCACCAGTCCTGTACTGTGAAGGCGAGGGACCGGCGGGTTAGAGCGCCATCTTGTGGTGAGCAGCCCGAGGTGCATTTAAACGACTTGAAGTAAATAAATAAAAATAAAATAAATAAAAATGATGACTTCGCTTAGCTTCAGAGGTTAATTTAGGGTAATACCATTCCACAAATATTAGCAGTCTGATTCCAGTATTATTCAAACACTCAAAACAGCTGAAAGGTCTTTATAAATGACAGTTTAATGTGATTTAAAAAGAATGCTGTAATATCCACAACAGCAGAGAATGTTTAGAAACTCAAAGAGTGTTTTTAAATGTCAGAATTTGAGTGCTTTTTCCTTCTAATGTTAAAATAGAACATCCAAACAATGAAACAAGTTGTTTTTTGTGTGTATTCGCTGATTGAAATGCTTCAAAAAGATTTACGATGATACTGAGCTTTACATACAAATACAATAATTGATCTGCTTGGTTTCTTTATTGTGGAATAAGGAACAATTTTAATCTTTTTTTTTTTTCAGAAGTTGATGTTGACAGCTTTAGCTACATTAAAACAACAGGCCTGAGACCTAAACTGAAAATGTTTTTTTGCTTCCAAAAAAAATCCAGGATTTCATTATTCTTTGTTCATTTACTAAACTTAAACACGCATTGACTCAGTTCGTGCGGATGTTGACACACTTGTCTTAGAACAAACATGCAGCTAATTGTGAGTGTAGGTGGACAAACAGAGATCTGTACTTTGGAGTGATTGTTCAGCGCGTGTGTATGTGTGTCAGGATATCGAAGCCGTTTGTAATGGCACTATTTTCATTACCTTTTTTGTGTTTGCTGCTTTTGGACCTTTTGGACAGTGGAGGTATATTTCATGTTTTTATCCTCATGTTGATCATAACCATTTGATTGTGAGAGCTCATTGACTTACAAAGTACATCTAAAAAGTAGCTGTTTAAATACTTGTCACTGCGGCCACTGAGACAAAGACAGTTGCTGACACTCTTGCTGACTGTAGTCCCAGCTCCAGCCTCAGGTCCAATGTTCCTGTCCGGTGAGACGGCCAGCAGAGTTCTCAGGAGACAAAAACGCGCCAACACCGGTGTGTTTGAGGAGTTACTAGAAGGCAACTTGGAGCGTGAGTGTCTGGAAGAAACCTGCAACCTGGAAGAGGCCAGGGAGGTGTTTGAGGATGATGAAAAAACTGTAGGTATTTAGTTTGGGTTTTTTTTTTATGATATTCATTTCATAAACATCCTTTTATACTAATCAGAGACTTTACTCTGGATTTTAGATGGCATTCTGGGTGGGATATATAGGTAAGAGCGTTGTAATAAAACTTTCATGTTACACTTAATGTTTTTCTAGATGTGCTTTAATGTAGATGTCTGTCCTACCCAAGAAATTATTGTTTTATCCAAGCAATATACAAAATTATGCCACCACTGTGTCTTGACAAAGACTCTCTGGATATCTTCAGATGGCAATCAGTGTGAATCGAGTCCCTGTCTGAACCAGGGGTCATGCAAAGACCACCTCGGCTCTTACACTTGCAGGTGTCCATCTGGTTTCACTGGCAGAGACTGTGAGATCGGTGAGTGTTGCTTGATATGAAACATGTTCAAACCAAATTAGATTTTTATGCCATGTAATCCAATTTGTCTGAAAATATGACATCAGATCTGATCACATCTCATTCTCAAAGGATGAACAACAAGATATTCTTTTCGGTTTTTTTCTCCCCCTCTCTTCTTTCTAAATTAAATCATATCACTCATATCCAGAGTCAGCCCATTTTTAGGTCCCATTGTTAGATTGCTTGTCTTTTTTGGATGCTCTAAAAATAGCAGCGCCCTGTTACACTGACTAAAATTAGCGGATTTACACATATATTCAAAAGTAAATTTAATAGGTCACTAACCTCTCAAGTGACTCAAATTATAGCAAAATTACTCAGAGCGCTTTAAATCTCCCCTGAAGACGCATCTTTTTGCATTTTTTCTTGGTTGTTATTGTTTCGTCTATTTATTGCTGTGCTCTTAAACTTTTATCTATTTATTGACTTTTATACAGAACTTGAACCAACTGTCAGTCTCAGTCAACACGTATAATCATACAGTCTGTACCTGGTATTTGCAATATACTGTGGACTACACTACCAATTATGTCTGATGACCATAGCACTTCAAATTACGTGCACTTGTATTGTAATGTGGTTGTTGTGATGTGCAAGATCATTGTGTTTTTATTTTATCTGTTTATTTATTTATTTATTTATTTTATTTTATTTATTTTTTCAGTTTTATGCACCAACCAGGAGTTGCACCCGTTGATTTTATTGTATTCTGAAAACAGTGACAACAAAGGCTTTCTATGCCTTAAAGAAAACACACAGAATCCTGTAACATATATAACATGTGTATGTTAGGAGGATGAGTTTGAATTAATAATGGTGTTATTCGTTCCTCAGTTATAGCAAAAAGGTGCGATGTGAACAACGGAGACTGTATGCACTTCTGTGAGTTAATGGGAACCTTTGGAGCAAAATGCAGCTGTGCGACCGGATACAGGCTGAAGGAGGATGGGCTTAACTGTGAACCAAAAAGTACCTACATCTTTCTTTATGAATCCTCAACTAAATATCATGACTGGCACTCCTAATTCCACTCGTGACTCTTCTTTTATTTCACAACACCAGCTGAGTTTCCGTGTGGCAGGACAGCCCTGACAGCGGTGAGTCCAGCAATCACAAGAACTCTGCTGAATTCAAGCCTGGAGAACAACATGGCATCTCTTCCCACGACCCCAGCCGGTCCAACGTCTCCTCCAGCAGTAAATATATCCTGGTGGATGCAAAGTGACGCGGAGGTGCCACTTCGGCCCCGTCTACGCATCGTTGGTGGCGATGTGGTGATTCCAGGAGAGATCCCATGGCAGGTATTATGTGGAGATAGAAATATAAAGAATGAGGAATGTACAACTCACAGTTTCTTGTGGCTACTCACAGCTCTTTTTTTTTTTTTTTTTTTTCATTCAGACAGCCTTGATAATACGTTCCAGTGGTAAGGTGTTCTGCGGGGGCACCATCCTCAGTGACCGCTGGGTAATCACTGCAGCTCACTGCCTGTTGGAAGTACAAGGCGCCTTCTACATCAGAGCGGGTAAGATCAACAGAGTACACTAACCTCCGCTACAGCATGATGGAGCTTTGCAAGAGGCCAATAATTCAGATCATCATTTTTAAGTTTTCTTTTTCTTTTCCCCCCACAATCTTGGTCAAACATCGAGGCCTGGGAATTTTTTTTCCAAAACTCACAAAATTTCCCTTTATAGACATGGGGTGGAATTTAAAAGAAAACTCCTATTCTGGTCAAACTCATACATTTTACATTTTCTATATTAAAACATACAGCTAAATGTCAAGATCTGTATCTTTATGTACTAGTATAAAGGTTTCACAGGTCAAGGTCAGTGAACAAGTGAACATTCTTGAACAAAAACTGCCACCGTATATGTCAAGAGTTTCTTCACAGAATTGTTTTCAAAATCAAACAGATATCTGTATTGAAGCATCATCTGAGTGGAATTGAAATGGAAAATAAAAGTAAATCGTGTGAATTTTTAAATATTATCCCGATTAGGTGTCCATGAATGAACCATCACCTTTGTGAGACTAAGGGGAAGTTTATTTTGAGTACTTTGTGCGTCGTCACTCAGACAGTGGGAGTCCCATTAGTGGGAGCAGCGATTAGTTTTATCGTCTGATCAACAGACACTGCAACATAAAACAATCACTTTGTTGTAAACATGCAGACATGCATTTTAATGTGAGTAATTCACAAGGCATAATTTAATGAAACTCAGTAAAGGGGTGGGTACTGTTCGGCCCTCTTGTTAGGTCCATACTGTCAGTGTGTTAGGTGAATATTCTGATATCTGATTAATTTTTTGTCTTATGTGAGATTAAACTGGATCTTTAGGTTGTGGACTATTGGCCATTTAAACAAGTAACGTGAAGACATCACCTTTTTGTTCTCGCCTGTTTTTTAACCGTTTGAGAGCTTTTTGTAGTACTTCACAAAGCAAATGATCCTTCAGTTAATGAAATAAAATATCTGTAATGATAATGAAATGACTTATCATTAATTCTTTTCCAAAGGATCAGTAATGAGTTTCTATATGTCTCTTGTTGCAGGAGAGCATACCCTCAACCTCCATGAGGACACAGAGCAGAATTACGAAGTTTTGGAACAGCACATACACCCACGCTATAACAGCAGCATAAGCTTGTACAATCATGACATTGCCCTGATTTACCTCAAAAGCCCCATCGCCTTTTCCACAACAGTGCGACCCATCTGCATCGGGCCCAGGGCATTCACTGAGTACCTGGTGAAGGAGTACTCCCCGGCTACGGTCAGTGGCTGGGGCCGGACGCGCTTCCTCGGTGTGACAGCAGAAACTCTGCAGAAGGTCCAAGTTCCCTTCACAGATCAGACGGAGTGTAAGCTCAGCAGCAGCTCCAGGATCACTCCCTTCATGTTCTGCGCAGGATATTATGATGAGGCCAAAGACGCTTGTCAGGGCGACAGCGGGGGGCCCCACACCAACAGCATCCATGCCACGTGGTTCCTCACAGGCATCGTCAGCTGGGGGGAGGAATGTGCAAAGGAAGGAAAATATGGCGTGTACACTCGCATGTCCCTTTATTACCACTGGATAGACTATGTTATGGGGTCGAGTGGGAAAGTGCTGGAAGTTGATGTGGAAGAACCTGATCCTTAAATTCAGAGATTTCCTTTGAACTGTATGTAGGTATTAAAACAAACAATAAAACAAACAGGCAATCTATCAAACTAATGATAATGCATAACACCGATAAATGAAAGGTCATGCTTTAACTCTGCAGCAACAAAGACGTCCAGACCGGTCAATGGCCTATAATAGATTTTTTTTGTTTGTTTGTTTTTCTCTGCTATTGTGCCAAAAGTGTTTATGTGGAAAAGAAAGCAGAGAAATGTATAAAATACATTATCGACTTCACGTTACACATTAAATAAACTTGTATCCACAGAAGCAGTCTACATGCTTAGGTAAAATATATTGGTGAGCACAGTCAAGGCAAAATGCATCAGCCCCACCTGCTGGTAAGTAAGTGGTACAGTACTTAGTCGCAGAAAATGAAAGACATCTTGGCAAATTTGGCTTCAACCGTATTTACTCAATTAAAATACCAAAGCCACACTTAAAAAATACTCTATTACATGTACAAGGTCTGTATTGAAAGTACTAATGAAGTAAAAGTGCATAAATATCATTAGGAAGATAAGCAATAATATCAAAAGTACATAAAATGCCTGCTGTCAGTCTTATACAATTAAATACATTATCATTAGATTATCAATGATTAATAATGTATTTATTGGTTTGTTGAAGTGATGTTCATTAGTGTTGTGGCTCATTATTTTATATTCGATTGAATTTATTTTCACTAAATTAAGAAGAGTGTTAATTTCCCAAAGTCCAAAGTGATACACTAGTACTTATTCTGTCCAGCCAAAAGAATTAAATACAAACATTTTAAAAACAAACTATTGGTAGCAGAATGAAAGCAGTATAGCTTGCACTAAAGAGGGCAATTTTGCCTGTAAATAAATGTTTCAAGCTGATGTTAACAACAGGTTACATGTGTAATCGCTTTAGCTCTATTGTATGGACTGTTTGGTGGTTTAATTCATAACAAGGCAATAAGGATTGCATTTTATATGCGCTTGGAATAATTTTCATGCAGAAATTAATTGGGGAAGTAGTAAATTATTAACATGGCTGTCAAACAGATGAACTAGACGAGTATAGTATTTCCCCCAATTTGGAAGGGAAAAAAATGGCATAGCTAAGTACAAGTAACAAATGCTCTGTCACCAAAAACTCACACAAAGAGGAAATTTTGCACAATTTAATTATATAAAATGACATCCTTTAAAATGACAATTCAGAGATAGATTAGACTGAATCAATTATATGAAAGGGAGCATCATTATAGTTCTCATGTTACCCTGTTAAAAGAAGTGCTAAATTATTTGTTATTTTCACTACAGATGTGAAGCAGCATAAAATCAAGCCATAGCAGAACAGTGACTGTCTCACAGCACAAAACCCTGTTCACTGTTCAGCTGACATGCATTTTCATGTTAACGATGCTCAGCAACACACTCAAGCTATTTGGCTCATCAGATACAGAACATTTTAAGCAGGTTTACTTTTGTTTTCCAACCCAGGAAAACTGTGCAAAATCCGCAGCATTTTGGATTAAAATTACAAAGGAACCTTTTCCGTGTGCAGGTCTAGCATTGCTGCCAGACATAGATGGAGACATACTTTCATTTTGAGTTGCACAGACCGTTCACAATGTGAACCACATGACAGCAAAATAAATAAATTAACAACACAGGAAACGTGTAGTGCGCAGCAGCTCGTGCTGCTTTCCGACACTCATATCCATATCAAAGAGCAAATCAAAGGCAGCCCTCCGACTGGGGCCTCAATTTGATGTGGTAAATTCATATAAGTCCGCAATCAATATTTAATTAAGTGCTCAACACAGAGGGTATATTTCACATTGGGTGTATGATCCCTTCTAATGGGAAACCCGAGATTAACTGAGTGGTAACGGTGAGGAGGAAACAATCTGCCTCTGCAATGGAAGGGGCACATGGAGCGTAATCTCTGGGTTTCTGTTACTCCTCACGCTCAGCACACACAGACTGACAATGGGCTCCCAAAAGAGTTGCAACAGAGTGACAGCTTTCAGCCCTCTGTGGCACAGGCCTCCTGCTGTCTGCAGCACACACCGAGGAATACTTGCTATCAATCCTCGTCACGTCTGCCTGTGTCTTACATCACTGATGTGTCTACTGCTGCCGTCACGCAGGGGGTTGTATTTCCCCAGCCTCCCAAACAGCATGAATCAGGAAAAACGCACCGGAAGACATGTAAAGCAGCAAAAAAAAAAAGCACACATTCAGTCAGCAATAAGTGGATTCTCCTGTTTTCTTCATCCACGGTATTAAAGTGCCCGTTGAATATTTGTCAGTTCAATGACGAAGCTGCAGCGGAGTGTTCGATTTTGCAGAAGAGCAGGAATAAAAAAGGCATTATGGCATGGCACAATTTGGCAGTTCAACGTCTAGATTTAAGAAAACAACATGTAAAAAATATATATATATATACTGAAGTGGTTCAATGGAAAAGTAACACCACAAAGATGAAACACTGAGGTAACACATGTTAAAAATGATTCCATTTATATGTACAAAACTCGCTGCCTTATGAAATGTTGCAGGCAAATCTTGGGTGACTGACACAAGCAGGAAAACACTGACATGTTTATGTCATGAGTTGGAATGATGGCAGATGAAAAGGTTTCACAGAAGTCCACACGTTGCAAAATGCCGCAGCAGCAACCTTCCATCTCGACTCTACAGTTGTGCAGTGTTGTGTATAGTGTTGTGGATGGAAGCTGCAGAATCGGTAAGAAAAAAGGGAAGACCATGTAAGAACCAGGAATCGCCTGCTGATTGTCCAAGAGGTCTGACCGGTTCCTGAGCCTTTATGCTGGTGCATCAGCACCATCCCAATCTAACAACACTGGCTTCAGGAGGCCGTCAGTCAAACCCTGGAAGAGAATCGGGTCCGTAGCTTCCCATTAAATGACCAAACTGTGCTGGAGAAAGCAGAACGAGGAGCATGACAGGTCCGATTCAATCTGGTCATCGTTCACAGAAAAATATTCACATTCTGTGCTTTCTTCTCTATGGGGAACTGAGCTTTCTTGTCTTCAGGTTCCCAGGGTCTACAAGAAAATATACACAGAAAATCAAAGTAAAGGAATGCTGCGGCCCAACATTGCATAGTCAGCTTGGAAGCCCGTGTCTTTACCACGTAGTCTGAAGGAGTGTTCCCGGCTGCTCTCTGCTCTAATCAGCGGCAGTCTGGCAGCCACTACAAAGCCCTCCTGTCGCCGACTCAGATTCTTCACCAGCCTAAAGGGAAGCAGAAAAGACAGGAAAAATAAACAGAAGGAAACAAGGGCATAAACCTTTCAGCGATGAGCTTTACATTTATCAGTTTACTGTCACACATTGCAACTCGTCACAAACCGAATAATCTGGCTGATCCTTGAGCCGCCCAGACAGACTGAAAACTCACCAGCGTCCATCGCTGTCTTCACCCTGCAGCTGAATGATGTCTCCAGATTTTATGGTGATGCTGTCTGGTCCATTTTGGAGACAGTTGGCCAAAGCAACGTATCTGCCCGGAGACTAACAAAGACAAGCAGTAATTAGAGTCTAACATTAAATGAACGACAGAAATTCGAAAATGCTCCTAGAAATTTTTTAGTACTGCCTGTTCGAACTGATATAATTTTGTTTCACACTGTTTTTACGTCATCAAATTCCCAGTTAAACCTAAACTGATCAGAAAAGTTAACACTTGAACATATGATGTATGTAACAAAACCGGGGAATTTTATTTGAGGAGTATTTTGATTTTTAGGTTGGCCCAAGTCATAACTGAAAGACTGGCGGAGCAAGGGGTTTATGACCTATCCTGCAGCCCAACACCAGAGGGCAATCAAGATGATTTGGTTTCAATTTTGAGGGGCTCTCATGTGGTCCATCTTTTTATACAGTCAATGGGCAAGAGTGAAAAACATGCAGTAATCCAGATGTGAGGCAAAACACTTCCTGTCTTCCTGCTTTAACTAAGTATGACTGACCTGTAATATAAATTTATCTTATTCTTTACTAATGCTAATTTAACATTTTGACAATTACGGTTTTGTCAGTGTCCCTCCAAAAATAAAAAATGAATGTTGGAAATACTTCTCAAGTGGTATAAAGAAGTTTGGAAAATTTAAAAGAAGTGTGGAAAAACCTATTCAAAAATGATGTTTATGAATCTATTTAATATTTCCGGACTTTTGGGCACTTAACAGCCATTCATATGACACACTATTTTCTTAAGCCTAAACATACTGCTGTGGTATGATGATAGTTAATACCAGATATCTTCTACATGGATGATGAATAAGGCAAAGGTATAAAACACGAAAGTGTAAAAGTAGCATGGAAGGTTGTTTTTTTTCTCACCAGTTGCGCCAAAACCTCCTCGTCTGTGTCAGATGTGTGGAAAGCGTCCAGACCTCCAGACCACTCCTCCGGATCCTCGCAGATGTCTGCTGAGTGTTGCGCTCCGGGCCAACCTGGGACATACACAGTACTTAGACTGTGACAGGAACTGATGAACACTTCCATCCGCAACATCTCAAAAGGCACCGTGTAGATACTTAGTAACGTTATCAACATTATAAAAACCCCTTGTCACTTACTGGGAAATTAACAAGAAGGTTCTGATTAGCTTTTGATTCTCAAAAGCTAATCCCAGTAGTTGGACCTTTTTCCCCAAAACTCCTTGATGTACTTGGTTCTTCAGGTCAAAGTACACCTGAACTGCTGAGGGGGGGGAAAGTCAAATATCTGGATCAGATTAGGAAGACGAAACTGTGCAAAGAAAATCAACTCCCACAACGTTTTCTGTGATTTAGTTACTAAGTATCTACTTGATTGTGGAATAAATGTGCGGACAGAATGTACTCACTCCTGCGGTTGTGCTGGTGTCGCGGGGAGTGAGGATGGGGGTCCGGACTGCTCCTCCCTGACTCAGTGTCCTCTGAGCTCACTGACACCCTCTGCTGCTTGCTGGGGAAAACAAGACACGTCACGGGATGCTGAACACGGTCAGAACACACCGATCAGGATAGATGTTATCCTCAGCCACACAATCAAGGGTCAGCACCCGTTTCCTGTGTCTCATCCACGGCATCCCACAGCATAGCTGGCCCCAGATCAGTGTCAAAGAACAACTCGGTGCAATAATTTCTCACATATATTCAGGCACCAGCCACGGCAGAGAACAAAGCAGTCATGAGCAAGCGTCTCTGTAAAACTGGGACTTACATTGTGTTCACACACAAGTGAAGGTCTCGATTTATCAAGATCCAAATTTAAATATTTGGTAACCCTACAATTAAGGTTGGAGTATTTTTGGAGAATATACATCGTCGCTTGATCAGATCTCATAAAAACAAGCCCCATCTTAAAGCCAGCTGGCATGAGGAAATTAAGACAATTCATGAGATGAAAAACTCCTTCTGTCTCCTATTTGCATCACATGCAAAACAACAAATGTGAGATGCAGAAGAAAGAGCAACTGTTTTTAGATGCATGTTAGAAAAGGCCATGGAGAGGAGCTGCTACGACACAGGCCTCTTAATGCAGTGAGGGAGTGTGGATGTCAGTTACCAACAAAAAAAGACGGTGGTCAGTATGCGAACACAGCAGCTTTGTACAATGTTTTTTTTTTTTTTGTTCCCCAAGCTGGGACGGTGGGTCATGACAGGGGCGAGGCGAGGTGAGCCGGGCTGAGTTTACCACTGAGCGTTAGGGCGGGTCAGTGGCGCTGAGGGCGAAGGTGGGGCCGTGGCCGGGGACATTGCCGGGGGCTTTGAGGACAGGGGCTTCGGGAACACAGGCACAGAAACACGTCGGCCGACAGTGAGACAAAGTCCAGCCCCGGCAGACAGCCCCTGGGAACCCCTCTGGAGGGCTGCACGCCCCTGCAGGTGTGGAGGGGAGGAGTGGGGAGAGGCAACCAGACACCAGTGGACAGAGAGGTGGAGTAGAGGGTCTGTTCTCATACCGCTACTCATAAAGCTTCTACAGGGGCAACTCAAAATAATATCATAGCATTCATTCTCTTCTCAGCAATCTTGCATCGGATATAAACCTCAACAAAGGTAGAGAACAGCTCTGTGGTTGCATGTGTTCAACACGCTCAACTAGCATAACTACTAACCGACCTCACAGACAGCGATGGAGAAGGTTGCACGTGTCCAATCATCTGACCATGTTGGTACATTTCATCTGTGAGAAGAGGAGAGAACTCACGTAAATCAGTGCAGGCATATTCTTCAATGAACATTAACATTAGTTATGAGCAAACGTTGGAGCAAAATTCATATTACTTCAAAATAGAGAAGGGCCACTTTGTCTTCTACCATAGCAGCCACAAAATACTGAATACAGATGTGCATTGCAGTATTGGTGCAATATCTGTACATCTGTACAAGTATGTACAGATATAAACAGTACATCTATTTGTTTTGGGTATTTGTATGTTTTTCTTGGGAGAAATGCAGATTGTGAAAACTAATTTCATATGTAGGATTCAAAGCACAAACATCAGATTGCAAATTTCAGAGCGTTCAACCGAGTGTTCTGCTCTCCGAAGAAGCTAAAAGGCTCTGAAGATAGTAAGTGGACCTCTGCACTTGAGAATTTGTGTCTCGTAATAACTCTGTTTGTTCTCAGACCTCTGAGCATCTTCTGCTGGTTGGTCAGGATTCTGCGAAGTTCATTGAGCCAGGCCATCTTCACTTCCACCGTAGGAGCCTGAGTGACAGCAGAAACATTAAAACAGATGTCAAGTGCATTACAGCATTCTGTATGCACGTCTGTTAAACAAATAAATAAATAAAAACACTATTTTACATATCTGTATGAAAACGTTTCATTTCGTTTCTCCAATTATGTTTTCTATGTGATGAATCAGTGTGAAATGAGGTTGCGAAGAGGTCAAATAGTTTCTGCAGTGCTTGCAGTACACAGAACGATCGTGTGTTTGCACGCCTGACTTGGATCCCACTTGTAACAGATGAAAACAAGCTCCAGCGTTTTATTCATGTCCAACATTATTAGTGCATCTCAAACATTTTTGGGGGTAATTTCATTCAAAAAAAGTTAAACTTTCATATATTCTATATTCATTACACTTTTCTGCTTTAATCTTTTATTAGAAGATTAGAAGAAGATTAGATGGCCCCTCCAAGATTCTGTTCTGAGGTTTCGTGCAACTTGGCAGCCTTTTCAACATTCATAGAAAAATGGAATGAGTAAAAGTAAGTCCATGATAAATACAGGTTTAATTGACTTACTGAGTTATTCCTCTGTTTATTTTTGTTTGTTCTTTTTCAAGCGTGTAAGATTGCCAGTTCTAATCTAGTGTGGCAGATCCGGATGGTTGGTGGGCTGGAGGGTTACATGGGTCTAGTTTTGATATGATGGCACTGTATTGTTTATGCCTTGTACACTGTACTTTGTACTGTAAACCCTTCAATAAAAAGACCTTTGTTGAAAAAAAAAAATGTGTTTGTCAGGCTCATAAATATGTTCTATGGACTACAAGTGTTACTGAAGCTTCCCGGCCCCTTCAAAATTATTGCAGAAAACTTTACTGTTTATTATTTATCTTGTAAAACAAGAATAAAAAAGCAGCAAGAATATTTAAAAGCTTTAAAATGAGAACAAAGTAGGAAAGGGTTACAACATTAGGAGTGAGGGACTATATTTAACCTGCATTTAACCTGCCAGCATTCAACTTTTTCAGAGCCCTTACCTGAACCACATACACTTCCTCCCTGCCACTGTACCAGATCTCAAATTTCTTCACATCTCCCTTGACCTTCTCTGTGATCCCCACAGCAGTCATCTGCCAAGAGACACACACTGTTTACGCCGACACACACGGCATTAGGACGAGCAGCTCACACAGCACATCATATACCACACTTACATCATGTAGCACATCTGTGCTGACACAACGCAAACACTCACACACCTCCGCTGCGTGGCTCCTTCCTCCCCACATCCTCAATAATAAATCAAGAGAAGTGGCAGCAGCTTGTTGGAACGACATCGGCTGTGACACTCACGGCACATCAACGCACACGACACATACAAGACAAGAAGTCGTACAGGAGCACAGCAGGTAGCCAGCTGGGCAACTTACATGTGCTTCACTGTTGATCGTTGTTGTTGGTCGTTATTGTTTTCATCTTTGTGTGAACACATCATCAACAAATTTACCGGAGATACATTTTCCGGACGTCTAGAGCCACAATTGAAGTTGCTGCTGGTGTGCAGGGTTGCAGCCTTCTGGATGCACTATTCTATTATTTAGTGACGGAGCAAAGATCATGGCAGCGATAATAAAGCGATAATTAACTTTAACCATTAAAAGAAGATTAAAAGGTGTGAGTGATGTGATACGTTATTTTGAAGTATGTCAGTTAAGAAACCACTCGTTATGTATCGAGATAATTGTGGTTTTTGATTAGAGTGTTTTCAAAACAAATCATTTGCTGTAATAAATACAAAATATCTTTTTTTCTGAGCGGTAAAATTTTATTTTTTGGTCACTTTACTCCAGATCATTTTGACAGATGCACTGCGACAAAACTGCATGCGCCCAAAGTATTGCAGACTGTATACAATAAGACACGCACTTCTGAAACTTTACAAAAATTAAATAAATTTTACTGGGTAACAAATGTTCTTATGTACCAAAAAGTCTGACATTATGTGGGAGGATTAAAATACTGATAAAAACCGACTACACTTAAAACAACACCAACCGCTCAACATAATGTACATATACTTATTTACATAGGAGTAGAGAGCACTGCAATAAGTGAGCCACTACGAAAACACCGGCATTGGGGATTAAAAATAAATATTCCAACATTTTTAAACAATTTCATGAGCAATGAGCCAGTGTTGCACCACCACAAAAAAAGACGCACACCAACCTTCAGACAGTGCTTGAAGCTGTAGGATGGCGTCTTGTCACAGCCGTCTCTGTGCTCCTCCCTCCGCTTGCAGAGCAGCAGAGCTCTCTCGTACAAAAACAGGTGCCTCTGCATCGGCTTAAAGCGGGCCAGCTCTTTCATGCGCGTGGGACCCCTTTTATGGCTGATCCACACACTGAACGAACCCTGCATCAGCACGCGGCCCAGCTCGCAGAGCTCACCCTGGGTGTAAGAGAGAGTTTAGTGTTTGTTCAGGCTCTTATCGGTCAAACGCAAATCGGAGCAGATGCTTCCTGACCTCGTATCCTGTGATGGCTGTCTGATGCATGGAGTCGTTTACTGATTTGAGCAGGTCCAGCATTGCTGTTAGCGCCTCATGTAGTTCAGAAGTCCCCTCGCTGTCTGCGCTGTATTTCAGCAGCTCCTGAACACATAGAAAAGAAGGACAGGCATTGAGGCAAACACATTCATGCACAACACACAAACATACAGCAGCTTGAACCGTTCACTTTACTTGCAAAGACTTAAATAGCAACAGTTAGCCTGTTTGGTGGTAATAGGTTTGGGTTTGTATGTATGTCAGGTGATGCCACTCCTAGTCTGACCTTAAGCAGCAACTGGTATTTGGTGAGGCGTTGAACAGGTTTCAGTAGGTAGGAATCCAGGCCCAGTTTGTGCTCCAGCTTTTTCTGACACTCCTTCACAAGGAAGACACTTTGAGCCCCAGTCAACTGAATTACGCACATATTTTTGCATTTAACAAACATGCAAGCTGTCGTGAAACAGTAAGATAAAACTGCTGAGTAAAAGGGGAACCGTAGCAAAACTAACCTGAAAGAAGACACACTCTGAGAATTGTCTCCACAGCGCCTCAGAGCGTGGCTTATTCTGACAGTAGCATTCATACATTTGGAAACTCTCTTTCTAAGGAGACAGGAGGGATACATCTTTAAAAAAAAAAAAAAAAAAATGGAGACAAATCCCATAGAAATGATAGAAAACTTGAAGAAGCTGCATAACATAAGCATTTATGTCATCTCACCCTTTCCAGAAAGCAAGCTCCCACACCTTCAGGAGCCTCCAGGCATCCTTCCAGGTCCTGAAGGAAAATCCTGGATTCCAAGAAATAAGAGAGTGATTTAGATCTCAAGAAAAGAACACTGCTTCAAATGTGGGTGTTTCTGCAAAGGTGTAACAAATTCAAAAAGCGTAGATGATTCACAGGACAAACCAGGACAGCTTCAAGGTGTCACAAATTTAGTTTATACAATATGGTTACAATCTGAGTGACCCTTTCATTTTCTCCAAATAGCTTATACATTTTTGGTTATTATGGCCTAAAGTGACACTGATCTTGACACCAAAATGTCAGTCCAAGTACATGGAAATAAGGTACGTGGGTTTTAACGCTGTAAAACAGCTTAAA
>KV751335.1:3256784-3270539 GCA_001698575.1 Mola mola
ACTATTTTTACTTTAAACTGTATGTGTGTTTCAAATCATTATTGACTCGCCTGCTGTGAAAATTGTAGATTTCAGGCATGTTTCCAAAGAGAATGTCTCTCTTGCTGCGGAGGATGGGGGGCAGAAGCCCTGACATAGCCGGGTTGTCCATCTCAGCCCTGTAACCCTTTAATTAAAAAAGGGTACCTTATGCATACACAATATTACCGTGGAGTAATTTAATTGTTGGTAAATTAAACGTGACGTTAAAAAAATAGGGAGAAAAGAGTTTTCTCACCAGCAGAACTGACAGCAGCTCTTCCACGTAGATTCTTTCTGTCTCTATGAGTTCCCTCATCACATGGCTGCGGTAGGCAAAGAGATAAAGCCACAGGGGATTATTAGCACCGAACTAAGAGAATCAGAAAGTAAACATCAAGGCACCAAGAGGCGGTGCAGAGGACCAACAGGTGCCTCCTCCTCACCGCTTCAACTGATCCGGGCTGTCCTCTCCTTCCAGACTGTACGACACACAGCTCCGGCTCTCCTGGAACTCGTGAATCACCTCTATCTGAGTAGAGCAGAGACAGGCACAGACAGACTCTTATTATCATAGAAGATATTATGACACTCATCAAAATTATTGGTCTGGAAATTTATGGGGCGATAAATATTATGGGAGTTAGATGCAGCTGTGAAACTGATTTTAAAAAAAAAAAAGAAGTGTTAATTTCTTATTACCGTTTTAGGGTTGAGGTTCTTTCGGGACGCTCTCTTCCCCGGCAGAGAGAGGTCAAATGTGAACTTCAATCCATCCCCTGTAAAAGCCAGAGCATCAGTCACAGCAGTAGCTGTTCATCAAAGTGTGTGAGTATAATCCACATAAAATACATTTCCACATATGCTGATGAGCCATGCTGAGAAGATAAAGTCACAGAAATCAAAAGAGTTTTGCTCTCCCTGCCTTTGACCTGTGAGGCTATCAATGATAATAGGTGCAGCCTGAAACTAGTACGTAAAGATCTAAAGGTCTGGCACGGCTTTCAGTGTCGTTTTGATCGTGGCAGCTGAATGCTCACCTAACGATCTGACCTCATCCCAAGTCTTGTGCCTTTGCATGCGTCGCGTTGTTGTACATATATGAGCGTGTATGTGTGCACTGGTTCAAATCAACCAAAGATATACATTTTTCCCTTCATCTCCTCTCCTAAATGGTGGGTACACTAATGAAGGGGGACCTCAGAGGGATTCATAATCACTTGTGTTCCCTTTCTAGTTAATACTCTCCTATGGCTTCATATCATAGAGGAAAAAAATGGACATGAAGCCTGTTTATCCCTCTATTAAACACAGGCAGTGACACAGCAGATACCTTCAAATAAGAGAAAAACGCACCAGATAACACATGCAGTGTTAATTGGGTACCAGTATATGCGGTTAGCTTTGTGTACCCTCCCTTGAGATATGGTAGGAGATGAGAGGTTCTTTAATGTATATGAACCACACATGGGTGTGTAGCAGCTATACCCACTAATAGAGCAGTCAGCTATTTCCCAACAGACTGATTAGTCCTTCTAGTCTTGTTAGAGCTTCTTTGTAAAGGTGGCCTGCAAACCCCAAAGCCAAACCAGGAACACCTTAGGCCTGCTCAGTGGGACCCTGTGATGTGCTAATGCAACCATGGAGCATAAAGGAAAGATGCAAGGGGGAAAGGAATTGGAACAAGGCCTCAGGGGGGGTGCAAAAAGACCCCATACTGGGCCTGGGAAACAAGGGAGGCTCAGGAAGGAGTCAGCTGATTTGTAGAAGGCTTTCTATAAAGAGTTAACTAAAAGCTAAAGGCTAATTAAAGTTACAAAATTGAACAATTATTTTCAGTTTTACCATGCTTGGGGGAGAAGAGCGGCGACTTGGAGCGTGTTGGGTTTTCAGGCCGGGGGGCCACGAGCTGGACTGGTCGCACATGTTTGTCAGCCAGCTTCCTCAGACAGGCCTGTCGATTCTGGATCATCTGCTGCACCGCTAAATGCTTCTCAAGCGTTTCCCCAATCTGGGCCTAACAGAGACACAGGAGCACGGCCGAGAAAATGTCTTCACGTGTTTTTCACATAAAACAATTGTTGTGGTCACTGACCTGCAGCTGGGGTGTGAGCACAGCCTCATATTGGATGGACAGAACGTCAGGTCCTGAGCTCAGCATAGACGGCGCCCCCTCCAGGAACTTTTCAATGTCCCGCAAAGCAGCCTGGGCCCCTTCCTTCGACTGCAACTTATCTACCAGCTGATTGGCCAGCAGATACGCTCCGTCATCACACCAAGTTTGAGCCTTAAGTTAGAGAACATGTATGTCATTAGAGAGAAATTCTGATGTGTGTGTGTGTGTTTGTCTATAGATGTCTCAGCACCTGTCCAAGGCAAAGCAGCAGCTGGTGTGCTTGCAGAAGACGAGCGTGTTTGGTCTTGAGAGCTGCGTCGAGTGTGTCACAGCAGTGGCGGAGCTCATTGCAGCGCTGCATGATGAGAGCCACGGCGTAGTGGTGACTAGCTGACAGCTGGTGTCCATGAAGGACGATGAGCTGTGCTCGCGCCATCACCTCCTGACAGAGCCGACAAACACACACGTCTACAGGATGTACGGTATTTGTGGTAATGCCATTTGGTACACAGAGTTATTTCCTGATATTTGCTGACTTGTGCATTTGATTCCAGACTGTCCAGCCTTTTGAGAGCCTGTTCTGTTTGAGCCAGATTGTTGACAGACATCGGTAGCTCCGTCTCCTGAGCCATCACACGCGCCAGACACTTTTCTATCTAAACAGAAAACACAAATATTTTCTTTAAAGACATGAAGTTTCCAAACTTAAAAGATGAGTATGAAAATAGAGGCCCCACGAGCAGAAAGAATCCTTACTTCCTGGAAGCACTGTTCATATCTGAGCAGCTGCAGGTACTGATGAAGTTTCAGACGATGCTTCTCAAAGAAGCCGTCGAAGGCTAATTCCATGTCTCTGAGCTGAGCAAGAAGCCTAAAAAGCACAGGGACTCAGATCTATACCATACCTGATTACTAAAATTTAGCACTCAGTAAAGTAACCGAGGTTGTAAACAAGCGTGGCAACTAACCTAAGAAATCCTAAAGAATGAAGATTTGTTACCTCTGTACTGTCTCCCAGTCCATCCTAACATCCCACTGGGCATCATCCTCCTTCCCTGAGCTCTCCAGGCTCAAGAGGAGACGACGACCTTCCTTCGACAATGACTTGATTGCATCCTGACAAATGCAACAATTTAGACATTTAGAAACAAACAGCATTAAGAGTTGTATTGCATAAATGTGTAAAAGACTAATGTGGTTATGGTAATTTTCCATGAAAACAGCTGAAAGCTTACTTTGAGTTTCCTGTACTTTTCCGTGTGAGACTCGAGCAGACACTCGATGGCTTTCCCCTCATCAGGCAGCTCAGTCTCTGCCAGCTCAGTGCCAAAGCTCTGCAGCATCTGCGCTATGTCTTTAACTGTTACTGCAAAACTTTCAATAGCCTGTAGAGCAAGAATACAACACAAAATGCAGAAACACTGTAATCCAGTACAAATATTGGCTCAAAAACAAAGACCTTAAGAAACTAAAAGAAAACCATAACGTGGAGCTGCACAGTTCAACTTACTGTTCGTAAAACAATCCAGTCGCTGTGGCAATAGTCCAAAGTGCCTCCAAACTCTGAGGTGAGCTGGTTCTCATCGATGTAACGCAGAAGATCCGTGACAGAGCTTAGCATCACCACCTAAAGGTGCAGACAAAATGGGAGACCTCACAAAGAACACATCAGACTTTTAGCAATTTTTAGAAAATCATATGTATATCATTGCCTAGTATTTTTGAAAATGACATGAAAGAGCAGAGATATTGAGCACCAGAATAAAGGCTCATTAGAACCACTGGCATATATTAAGGTTGGCAACAAACATTACCATCAATATTTTACTAATTACATAACTAAGATCACTGTAACTTGCCTTTTTGTATTTGATTCAATAGTTTAAAGTGAAATATCGTGTTTTTGGCTGCATCTTTCATGGTAAGTTTTACTCAGGGACATAAGAAAGGGCGAGGTGTACCTTTTTGAAATTTGGGACATGTTCAGTAAATGAGGAGGAGCTGCCTTACTGGCATCTTGAGCATGAAGTCCTCTTGGCTGAAGCGGAAACCAATATCGGTCATGGTGCGGTGGAAGAAGCTGGTGGGTCGGAGCACCAAGACCAGGTGAAGGTTGCCCGGAAAGGACACCTTGAAAAGGTCAAAGAGACTCGCTGTTGTATAGATGGTGATTCAGAAACAAAAAACGTCCTATTTATACTCGCTTTGGTGAAACACTTTAGCTTTAGAAAAAGCTAAAGAACGCTCCTCATCTGTCCCTCAGGTGATGTTAGCCTGATATCAAGGTTCATGAGGTGCATTTCATAATCAGGTCATCAGCTGTCTAACAATGTTAGTTTCTGCAGGCACATGCATTAAATTAAAACACTAAATCCTGTATTTAGCTGTGAGGATAACTTAAATTGACTGCATATAAGTGTATTACAAAAAAAAGTACTTGATATTTTATCTAGAAACAAGGACATACGTTCCCCCGTGTATGTCATAATTTCTTGACATACTCATAATTAGAGCCGGGTTGTACGACCGAGGCTCAGGGGGAAGACCAGGTCATCCTCCGATCAGAGGATCAGCAATCTATCAAAGTGTCCTTGGACAAGACACTGAATCATAATTTTCTCCCTGCGCTGTGCCATCGGTGTGTGAATGCTCCTAACTCACAACTTAGATGATTTAATTCCATGTGTGAATGTGTGTGAGTAGGTGGACGCCACAAACACCAGAAAAGCACTTTGAGGAGTCAGAAGACTTGAAAGGCTCTACATAAATGTCCATTTGAAATAATAGGCAATCTTTTAGGATATATGATACACAGTTTGTATTCCAATATTTTTCATTGAAAGCTAATCAGATATTTGCAACAGCACTGTAGGGATGACCAATGGTACTTCGGAAAAATGTGATCACAATCATATTATTGATAAAAAGTCGTCAATAATTTGGATTTAATGACCACGGTGGATAAAGACAAATTGAAGTTCAGATAATTATATTCTTTTACACCGCGGTATAGCGATAACAAAAGTCTCAGACATTACATGTTGTCATATCATGCTGATGTCACATCTCATGCATTCTGCACTGCCCTTCTCATGATTTGCACGTGATGTCATTTCTGACATTCATTCGTTCTGATTCCGGCACTCAGGCTTCTGCTGGCAGGATAAACGCGCTTTAGAAAGACACACATCAGCCTGACGAGGCTCCTCTCTGGTCCCAAAGAGCCTCTGGCATGACGGAGCAGAAGCCGCGCCGCAGTGCTACAATCTCTCTCTCTCTCTCTCTCTCTCTCTCTCTCTCTCTCTCTCTCTCTCTCTCCGTCTCCCTCTCTCTCTCTCTCCCTCTCTCTCTCTCTCCCTCCCCCCCCCCCCCTCTCCCCCCCCCTCCCCTCCTCTCCTCTCCCCTCCTCTACCTCTCCTCTCCTCTCCCCTCCTCTCCTCACCCCTCCTTCTCTCCCTCTCCTCTCCTCACCCCTCCACTCCTCTCCTCTCCTCTCCTCACCCCTCCGCTCCTCTCCTCCCATTCTCTCCCTCTCCTCTCCTCACCCCTCCACTCCTCTCCTCTCCCCTCCTCTACCTCTCCTCTCCTCTCCCCTCCTCTCCTCACCCCTCCTTCTCTCCCTCTCCTCTCCTCACCCCTCCACTCCTCTCCTCTCCTCTCCTCACCCCTCCCCTCCCCTCCTCCCCTTCTCCCCCTCTCCCCTCAAAACCTCCTCCCCTTCTCTCCCCCCCCTCTCCCCTCTCCTCTCCTCACTCCTCCACTCCTCTCCTCCCCTCTCCTCTCCTCACCCCTCCTCTCCCCGCACAATATCAGCACGCTCTCTCATTTGCAGCAGCACAGCACACACATAACGCCCGGACTCCCCCCTCAAACTACATCAAGCCGAGGCACCACCCCTCCCAACAGCAGCATGGTTTGCAAAAATAATAATGGAATAATGGACGCTGTCGCTTTATTGTTCAGGTTTTCCAGCACCACGGACAGCAGCCGGTTTTTTGTACACATAAATGTCACCTAGGTCGGATACAAATGGCTTTGATGAAAAGAAAAAGAAAAAAAAAAATGAAGACTCACTGCTATCCTGGAAAGTGCAGTTTTGATAGAGGCCCATGTATCCAGTCTTCGGTCTAAAATGATGATAAATTTTTCCCCAGGTCCCTCCGTTCTGCAATCCAAAAAAATTGTTATGTAAAGGCATAATGTCATTCCATGCAACCATTGAGGATTTTGTGACTTAAACATGAAAATGAAAAAGGAAAAGCGGTTAAGAGGAGTTGGATTAGTCAACCTCATGTCATTTATACAACTCTCCACAGTAGCTGATGTGCAGTAGTAGAGGAGAGGACCGTTGTCACTGAGCTGAGGGGCATTTGAGGCCGCTTGTGCTCGGAATACAAGTGCTGGGCTTTTGGTGCACTGCAGAAAAGCAGAGGGAGCGTGTGTGACAGGAGGAGAAGGAGCACGTACCGAGTGATGAGAGTGAGGTATTTAAATACTTTGGCTAGAGCTTCCTCTGGAATGTCACTGAAAGCATAGCATTCTGGGAGGGTGATGATGACACTGGAGTCTTCCCCACGACCCCCTAGGACAAAAAAATAAAAGCAATATATAAACAATGTGTGTTTGCTTTTGCAACAGTGGGAACATGAGTGATTCAGGTCAATAAAACTAGTGAGAATGAAAAGCAGCCGATGTAGGATTTACATTTATGGTTACAGTTAGGTCCAGAAGTATTTGGACAATGACACATTTTGTTTTAATCATTTTGCCTCTATACACCACCACCAGCACGGATTTGAAATAAAACAATCAAGCAGTGACCAAAGTGCAGACTTTCAGCTTTAATTTGCCATTTACCTTTTACGAATTACAGCCACTTTATGCAGGCACATAATTTTTTGATCAGTGTAATATAATTGAAAATATAACTGTAGTTAGTTAATCAGATGGAAATCCTCTGCAGTCAATGACTGCCTGAAGTCTGGAGTCCATGGACATCTCCAAATTCTGAGTTTCCTCCCTGGAGATACTTTGCAACGCAGCCACCTTCAGTTGCTGCTTGTTTGTGGGTCTTTCTGCCTTCGGTTTCTGCTGTAATAACTGAAAAGCTGCTCTATTGGCCATTGGACATGGAAGAATATTCAGTTTCTTTACCTTCAAAAAGTCATGAGTTGCCTTTGCAGTATGTTTAGGGTCGTTATCCTGCTGCACTGTGAAGTGCCACCCTCTCAGTAATATAGCATTTGGGGGAATGTCAGAAGAGAGTATAGCCCTATACACCTCAGAATTCATCTTGCTGCTTCTGTCAGCAGTCACTTCATCAATAAACAGCAGTGAGCCTGTTCCATTGGCAGCCAAAAATGCCCATCCTGTAGCAGTGCCTCCACCATGTTTGACACATGATGTGGTGTTTTGGATCATGAGCTGTTCTTTTCCTTCTACAGACTTCTCTCTTCCCATCATGCTGATGCAAGTTTATCTTGGATTCATCTGTGCAAAGAATATGATTCCAGAACTTGGATGGTATTTTCAGATGTTTCCTGGCAAATCCTAATCTGTCCTTCTTGTTCTCGAATGTTACCAGTGGTTTGTACCTTGTTGTAAACCGTTTGCCTTTACGTTCATGAAGGTATCTCTTGATTGTACACTCTGACAAAGATACACCTAACTTCTCCCGAGTGTTCTTGACTTGTCTCCATGTTGTGAAAGGGATTTTCTTCACCAAGGAAAGGACTCTGCCATCATTCACTTCGGCTCTCTTCAGTGGACTTCCAGGCCTTTTGATTTTGTTTATCTTCTTTTTTTCAGCCTAATGATGGCCTCCTTCACTTACATTGATATCTCCTTAGACTTCATATTGATAGCTCCAGTCAAATAGCTGCCAAATACCAATTCCACACTAAAATCAACTTAAGTCCTTTTATTTGCTTCATTTGTCTTGAAGTAACGAGGGAACGGACCACACCTGGCCATGACACTGCTTGTCAGTCAATTGTCCAAATACTTTTGAGCCCCTGAAAATGGCAGTACAATGCATAAAATGGATGTAATTCCTAAATGGTGAATGCCATGTTTTTGTGAGACCTCTTGAATTAAAGTTCAATATCCGCACTTTGATCGTCAACATTTTGATTTTTCAAAACCCCTGTGGTGGTGTATAGAGGCAAAATGGTCGAAATTGTGTCACTGTCCGAATACCTCTGGACCTAACTGTATTTATATACTCTAACTCTTAGAAAATAAATACACAAAGCCTCACCTGACAGGTATGCCACCTGTTTCTCAATGTAACCTCCAACCTCCTTCATGCTTACCGGGACAGTCACCTCTAGAGGAAGATTATGAAAATTAGGGAAGACAAGTAGAATCCTTGTCAGTCATGTTCACACAAAATTAAAGTCTGGGAACAATTTGTATGCGTTTTTTTTTTTTACCCTCTTTTCCAGTCAGTAAAAGCTGTGAAACAATTTGACTTACTTTTTGACTTAACTTTAACACAGCCATAACTACATCAAAGCTTTTGTCACTCAAATTTAAAGAGTTAAAGAAAGTGACTTGCACCTATCAGCTTTAATCTGAAAATAGATCTTTAACAATGCTCCATGCCAATACTGTCGCTGTTTATGTGCCTTGCTATTGCAGATGTAAATCCTGCATCTGGTACAAGTAATACAATGATGTCAATAAAACGCTCACTGAGTGCACAGCATCTCAGTTCACGTCGATGTCATGTGTTAAGTTTAGTTAAATGGTCAAAAACCTGGTGTCTCATGCTACGTGCTGATGGCGTTCTAATCTAGTGTCTAATGACTGTCTTTTGCAGAGAAGTCAGTGCAATTTACACATAATTCATCTTGTCCTCATCCATAGTGGATAAAGAAAAATGAATGTGCAGGTAACCAGAAAGACAGTCAGAAAAAGACAGTAGAAGGCTAAAGGTTCAGAGCAGAGGAGGTGAGCAGGTGTTATTTTTCATGCCTCCACTTGAGTAATCATGTCCACCAGAAGCGAGTAATGAGCTCCACCTGCTGAATATTTGATGTGTGTCTGTAACGGAGAGAAACCGAGAGCCACAGCAGGACCAGTGTCTGGACTCTGGACCCATGATGCAAGATAATGTTACCGTCACACGGGAATAGTTAAACAAGCATTCATACCCCGTGCAGCAAGACTGCAGGTATATAAAACAGGGAACATGTAAAATGTGCTATAGATTTTATGCGATGTCGGCTAGGTCTGGATGGTATGTCCTTAAAATAATTTATGCTTTTTTTTATGCTATATCCTGAACAGTACAGTATATATCAATATCTAGCTTCTTAAATGCTCCTCATAAATGCTAGAACTATTTAGGCTTTTCATCATATACTTTAATATCAACACTACAATAATATTGTAGGGGTGACTGTTGGTACATTAAAACAATAGTAACTCAATAACATTGTGGATACTGATATGGATTTAATGACTGAACTAATTTTAGCACGCCGCCAGATGAAAAGGCTTGGAGTCTTTCAATTAGGCCTTTTGACTTACTGCAAACAGCTAAAAGAAAATTTAATTGTACATTGCTCTCCACACACTTTTACAAACAACTAGGGCTAAATAAAGTTCCGCACACAAGCACATTCCAGCGTACTCTGTAGGTGCATTTGCTGTAGGAAACGCTGCTCGCTTTGATCTTTCATGGTGACTTACAGGATAGTGTGCACAGGCGGAAGTCACATAACCTCATACGTTTGCTGTCCTGATGTTACACGCAGAGAAAAGAGGATTGTTTGCCAGTGTGGATGGAAACAGAGATTTGCTCCCAGTCAAACAGATCCAGAGTCAGGCCTATCCGTTCAGTCGGCACATAAACCTGAAGGCAGGGAGCTTGTCACTGTTGCCCCAACAGTCACGGCCATGCAGAGTGATTTCATGACAAGCAGCTCCTATTATAAATCACTTACACAGAAACTGAGGCGTGTTTAAGGTGTAAGCAGGTGTGTTTCAATATTATTGGGCAAGCAAAATATTAAACCAAAACATGTTGAGGCTGTTTGAACATGATTTCTGCCTGAACTTCAATGTTCTGTGCAACTGGTCATTTCAGAAGAAGTGACTCAGACACTGTCTGACCAGTTGATGGCATCGCACCACACTGTCCTTACATAGTACAGTGAATCCCAGTGAGTCATGCCGAATGGCAGCAAACAGAGGCTGGTGTCCGAGTAGAGTGAGCACATAACCCACCAGGGACATTTAATTTTCATTCTGATTTCGTAGAGACCCAAAAAGCAAACACATACAGTATAATCCCTCGCAGAACAAGAAACCCCCCTCGTACACATACAAACATTTTCATAGTACACAGAGGCCGAGCCTTGCACTGCTTTTAGGTCACGTGATATTTTGCAAAACAAAGCTTTCACTGGTGAGGGGATTAAACTGGTGGGCGTTTGCCTTCTGACAGAAAATGGAGAGGTCAAACTGCTGGGTAACATGGAAGCTAGGTTGGTTTTAGAGCAGACGGGCGACACATATCTTTGCCAAGGAGCCTTAATGCTTAAATAGTCACACATTTAAGCATGTGTGATCTGCTTCTGACAGTAATGTGAGTTGTTGTAGCGGTAATTTGCTAGATTTTGTAGTGATATTTAAATGCTAACAGAAGTAAATATTTTGTGCAGTGGAATGACTATTTCTGCTTTTGCTGCTATGTGGGCTGCTAGCCATCGTCTTCTGTAATTCATCATGATTCATGTAGATTTTTGTTGTATATTGTCAGACTTTTTCTTGTCAAACATATTGATGAGGAGCACTTTATTCATATATTTGTGATATTGCAGAAATGCAAAAATGTTGCAGTAGAGTTGCCCTCTAAGAGGCGAAAGCAGCTAGAAAAAAATGAGTATGTCGAGTCGATGGGAGCAACTGAAAAGTCTGAGCGCTGAAAGCAGTCGAATCGTAGGCTGGAGTGCAAGGAACAAGGGACAGTGTGTGCACAAAGAAGAGTAAAGTGGCTGCAAGCATGGACAGCAGTCATTTATGAGTTAAGTCAGTGCCACAATGAAAGAGGCAACTTTCTGAAGTACAGTCAAAGACTAAAAGTCAGACTAAACATTGGCTGACATGCAGACAATGAAGGCAGCTTGAGTGCCACTGAAGTCAAAATTGATCTTTTCCTTTTCCAAACAGCTGTGGTCTGTTTGACTTGATAGTTTTTAGTGATGCATAATGATACAAACCAGCCTGCTGTTAGTGTAAAGAAGATTACATGACATACTCTACCACCTATAATCCTTGTTTACAATACACAGACTTTAACTGACAAGCAGGACAATCCTGAAAAGATTTCTTATTGTACTCATAGTCTTGTCATTGGATCCATATCATGAGTATCGAACATTTCAGGCTCGCTGTGAAATAAAATGAGCTCTTGCGTAAGTGTTTTTCATACCACAGAGAATGATATTCCACGGGTTTGAAAATGATGAAAGAAATAATGAATCTGGGGTTTTTGTTTCATTGTTTCACTGCATCCCATGGAAGCAGATTTAGACACACCCAGGGAGATTGGCTCACATTTCACGCAGAGGAAACACGCCTTGCGTGGCCTTGGAGGCATGCTCTCTTACCTATGCATCCTAGTCCAGGCACAATGAACCCACAGGAGCTTTAAAAAAACAAAGGTCTATTGACTGCCAACTCAAGGGTGCCAACTTCCAAAAACCTCTTCCTCTGGAGGAAGCTCCTCAATTACTTTGATGTTTACATAAGACCGTACACATTTAATTTAGCTGCTTTAGTCATGCACATGTGACTGTGACTGTTTATTCAACTCACTGCATCTACGGTACTTTCTGAACATCCCCTCTCTTTCGCATGAGTTCAGTGACATAGTTGTTAATTTTTCATCCATCAAAGCCCCAAGCTGATCCATATATTCAGGCTACAAATCATTGCTATACTGTAATATCCATCTGTGATGGCTTAAAATAGCTGGCATAATCCCCGCCATGTTTCCCCTCTGGTCAAGCAAAGCTGAAGGAAGCGACACATCCAGATACCAACCTGTTGTGGCTACACTAAATAATGCAGATGCAAATCAAACTGCTGCAACAGTGTACTTCAGTTTCAGTCTGCTGATCTGTGCTAAGAGATGGCAGTGGTGAAAGATAAGAAGAATTATATCCAAAAGCCTCATAGTGGCTTCCTGAAGTTAGTCTAGGCCCTTAGCATCATGAATACTCACCCTGCAGAGTGCTCTGTAGCTGGGAGCCGGCCTGCAGAAGGTAGTGGTAGCTCTCCATCTCCTCCTTTGTGTCTCTCTCCTCCTCCTGCAGCGAAGACGGGCCCATTTCCCCCAGTCTCCAACACAGGCTTAGGCTGGAAGAAATTATGTTGTCGTGGGAGGCCTCACATTCTCTTCAGAGTCCTGCAGCTCTGCATACAGTCCCCATGTCGAGAGCTACAACAGGGAAACATATGCCCGCCTGCCTCTGCCAGTCCCGATATCTAGATGGGACAGTTCCCTCGGGCTGCTGGATCTTCCTGACCTCGAGTTGCATAGAGTGCCTCCACAGTGAGCAGTACAGAGCACAGAACAGTGCTTAGCTGTCCTAAACAGCAGCACCAGCAGGCTGTCCTGCCCTCAGCAGCAGCTACTTCAAAATAAACATGGCTCCATCTGGCCACTGCTGTCTGCCTCCCTCCCCTCCCTTCAAGTCTCAGAGCATTAATGCGTCAGCTCTTCGCTGTGAAAAGCTCAAGAGTCCACTCCTGACATAATGCCAACTCCCTCCCCAACTTTTCCCCTCACTTCACACTCCTCCAGACCCCTATGAGACCCCCTATAACGCTGACTGTACAACAGTAGGCTGGATTGTTGGGCTGTTTTGGCTGCCATGTTCACATCCCCACTTTCTTGCTATAATAAGCAGTAATGTGCACACACAGCAGAGAAAAGATCTATTGTAAGTATAAAAATGAAAAAACCACTGCGCCCTCTGCCAGCAAGCTCAGCCCCTGCAAAGCACAGCCTTCAATACACAACAATCACATTCAAGCAGAAAAACAAATATGAAAGGGTGTCTTTGTGTACACACAGATAGTCTTTTCCATTTTAACTCCTTGACACTGAGCCTACAGTGCTGCGAATGGATCAGACTCATTGATAGACTATATGGGAGAAAATGTACGCCGTCGTGTGTGTAACACTCCTCCAGTGGCTTTCAGCACTTGATATCTTCGTGATGTGAGGCCACACATGGAGCAGCGAGAGCAGCAGCATGCCGGCCTGCAGCCAATCAGCTGATCCAGCTTAGCTTCTCAGACATCTCATTACTGCACAGCATCTGCTTAGTGTGCTCAAAAGCACAACAAACACACACACTCCGAGCCACCCACACATGCTGTACATTCTCACATCACAACATGCAGAACCTGATGACCTTACTATTGGAGTAAGAAAAAAACAACAACAAAGGAGTTTTCTTCAAAACAATTCTGCTTTATTAGAGAAAACTCTCAGCTTTTGAATATACTAGTTTCAAAGAGGTACATTCAGCTTGGAGGTTTGGAGTGTTGAGGCTGGAGCCCCAAAGGCCTGGAGGTGGCACGATGTCCCTGCTGCATGA
>KV751335.1:3270627-3314730 GCA_001698575.1 Mola mola
AATATATTCAAATTTTTCTTACAAAAGAGGTTGGAAAAAGGTTGCATTAAAAATACGAGCCGTTCATTTATACTTTTCATTTAAACAGGCATAACATAAGATTTGAAGATTTTTTTTTTTTTTTTAAGCTCTGAAAATAGCATCTCTGATGTCAGTTAAAGGTTTTTTTTTTCATTTGTTAACAAAGCAGGCAGCCCCTTTTGGTGTGGCTCTGGCACAGTGCTGTCTGGAGGCGACATGTTACTGACAATGGAAAATTGTCCATTAATTCTATTTGTTTAAAACATCAACAATGACTTCATTTTTTAAAAGTCTAATTTTGCAGTATGATCTGATATTTTAGATTAAAGTCACACAAAACCAGTACTAGGAACAGAATTATGTGAACAGGTGCTCTGAAGTACAAAATGAAAATAATTAGCGACAGCTAATCATCAGTTTAAAAAAAAAACAACAACTTAAAAACAACCCGGCAATAGGAGTGGCATTGGTTTAGTGGTTACTTTTTGGATGCTGGAAGTGTATGAGGGGGCTGCCCGTCTTTGCATATTTGACAATCAAATGGGACTGCCATGAGCTCACATTGGTGCTGGAGTAACAGAACTCAACTGGCACAAAGCTGACCAGTTTGTACAATACAAAAACAAAGATCCAAGTGATGAAAGTATAGCGTCTGAATAAAAGTACACCTATCAATAAATATGCCCAATACATGTTTGTGAAGAAGCAGCAGCATCCAAAGAATAATTGTAAAACAGTATCTAAAAGTGTCTGATATCATGGCATGTTTACAAGGAATGTATGAAGCATAACACGTTCAAGGTCCAGTCTGTAGGACTTAGTGGCAGAAATTGAACATTTTGTTTTCATTAGTGTATATAATAGCAATGATTTGCTTCTTTAAAAAGCTTTTAAACGCAGATCTTCTTTCAGAGTCAACCATTTTTCAACAGTAACTCATAGCATCTAAACCAAACACTCGCTAAAGAGCCACACCGTTGCTTGTTTTTGTTTTTTGGAGCAACTGTAGGGGAGGAGCTGCACATTTTATTGCAATTTGCAGTCCCACCACTAGATACCACTAAATCACACAAAGCGGACCTTTGATGGACGGAACACAAAGCCAAACTGTCCATTTATCAATGTGTCATGTGTCAGCAAATCTGAGCAAAGACAGAAAGAAGGCGATGGAGCAAACAGCCGCACAGTGGCATTAACCATGTTGTCTCCTCAGATCTGGAGTTGTTTTTGTTTGTGCTCCAGTATCAGGGTGCCTGAGACTAATTATGTGAATAAAATAATGAATAATAAACATTGATACCTCATTTAGGCTTTAGTGCATGTGCGCGTTTCTGTGTATGTATGTATGTATGTGATTAATGTGTGTGTATATCTCATCTAACTGATATGTGGGTGTGTGTGTCTGTGTGTGTGTGCGCTCAGGCATATATTTATATACCTCAGTGACCAACTTTGCAATGAAGAAGCCAGTTTCCTTAATAGTGCAGGAAATGTCTATCTGAACTACATAAACAAGGTTCAAGTAATCCTGGTTTTTATAGCACACAGGCATTTCTGGCTTTTCGCATCCAGTACAGCCACATGTACTCATGAAGAGCACGCTGAATGGATAATTTAAGGTCACACTAGTGTGGACAGAATATGATCGCATAATGCTTGTCTTTTTGGCTTTGAGCAGATCATAAATCTCTAAACTACATCACAGTAAAGCACATATATTAATTTTCTCATCAAAATGGACACTCAAATTGTCTCTGAGGTTGGAAGATTTAGGTCACACTTTGAGTAACGTTTCATTGCTCAAATATGTTAAACATCTCTAATCTCTCAATTTAATACCACACATAGGGAAGAGGATTAGGGCCATTCTGACTTCTTTATTTTTGTCAGAATTCTGAGACAGAAAGTCAGAACTCAAATATCTCAAAAGAGGCCCGATAAAATATTTTTTCACATGTGGCCCTAATCCTTTTCCAATAACTTCATAATTATCTATAAACCTGACACGACTTCTAACAGTCTGTTTGCTGCTCTCAGCGGAACTGAGACCACCATCAGCAACTTTTCATCTGGAAAAGTCATTTCATTTGGCCCCCGTGGATGAGGGTGAGGGTGCTTCCTGAAAAATAAACTGAAAAAGCAGCTATAAAAGAGAATAACCATTGAGAGTGGGATACTTATGCCTTCATAAACTCGTTGCAGAATGCAGCAACTTGACCAGTGGAGTGAAGCATTCTTTAAAGCATTCTTTCATGCAAGTGAACCACTGTTAAGAGTGGATATCACAACTGCTTGTTAAAACACAGCAGTGGGGTAGAGCTACTGCCAAGGCAGCCGTGTATGGATACAAAGAGAAAGAGAGAGGAAAAAGAATAAAAACCCATGCCTGTCATCTGAGTAGATATTTTATAAAGAAATGCAGGGCACTGCGCTGCAGGCATGCGTGAGGGCTTAGGAGCTGTTAGAATTGGAGAAGGACCGAGTAGAGACACAAGTCAACAGACTGCTAAACCCTATTCAGCCCTTCCTTCAGTCAGCACATCTCTTTTTCCTTCTCTTCTTTACCTCGTCTTTTCAGATCATGCGTGATGATAGACGGCTCAGACCCGACGGGTACATGTCCGTGAATGTACCAGATCCCGTCTTTTCTACGGATCCTTGCTCGCTTTCAGGCACGTTCCTTCAGGTGTTTATAGGAGAGTGGTGTCACAGCTGCAATCTGTAAAAGCAGAGATTTATTATCATTGTTAAGCTTTCACGTTGACATTACTTTGTGCAAACAAGAGGAAGAGGAAGAGAGGATGAGACACTTTGAAATAATCAACAAATCCCAAAATATGCGATGATTGGCCATGTATGACAGGAAACAAATTAAAATGACACTTTCTCTGCCACCAGAAACAAGCAGAAATTAGTAAAGAAAATGTTTCAGATTTCATGAGTAGTGATCTGTTGAAACCCAGCAGTGACACTGAACAGACACTGAGAGGTAGGATTGTCTCGCTGTGGTTTACCTGGATGTTTGCAGCAGACTTTCCTCGGACAGCTATTTGGAGAATACAAAAGCAGGTTAAACAGTGAAAGCTGTTCTTCAAAAACTTGTTGATTTTAAGCAATGTTTATTGATGACCCTGGACAAGACTGATGGGAAATTGACACATTTAGGCATACCGACAGGGGGTGGACAAAAAAATGAAAACACCTAGATTAAAAGCAATATAAAGTGTCCAAAAACGTCTAGAGAAGCACCTCAGAATACCACCAGTGCTCCAGATATTACTGTTGTTTAGGCATCTCTTTAAGAGGTCATCTAATGATAACACAAGCATTGAAAAAGTGACTTAATTATTTATTTTCATTAAGTGTTAAATATGAAATGAATGAGACATTATAAATTAAATAATCATATTACATATTAACACATTTTTAACAATTTTGTTGCCAATTTTCATCACAAATTCTAGCAGAGTTGGGGATATTTAGAGATTAGCTTTTGCTAAATGACTATGGCAAGTCAAATGGACATTCTGCACCAATAAATAAATAAATATAGGAAAAAAAAAACTATCCACAGGAACGACCATCACTCAAGTACAACTGAAAAGAAGCAGGCTAAATGAGCTGAAATTTAATAAGAGGCTAATTTCCCAATTCACTGATATGTTAATATTTTGTCTCCATTTACTGTGACAATTTACTCCATGTTTACGTTATCACTTGTCATTACTAAACACTTTTCCATTTTAACCCCTTTTCAATTTTCAAATAATCTATGACATGTATTCATTCATTTTGTTGTCACCCCACTTTAAGTACGATAGCTGCACTCGGTCTGAGGACAAGGCAACATCAAATCATGCAGTGAGGTAGGCCCAGCACTCAAAAATGCCTCTGCTGTTTGCCAAGAGCGTGAGCAGACAGTGACCAAACGCAGGCTTGCACATGCACACAAGACAAAACGACGTAACCAAACCACCATGTTGTAAACAGTACACGAATGTCTGATTGTTAGAATCACAGACCAGCTGCTTTTTTTGAGTCATATAAAAATACCACAGCAAACTGACAGTCTCACAAAGAGATTCCAATTCCCAAAAAAAGCAATGGAATCAAATAAAAAAAACATTTTTAATTTGTGTTTATAAAATCACAAGCAAAAGGGTAACAGAAACCAGGTTTCCAGAGGGAGGCTGAAAGGAGCATGAGTCTATATAAAAAAAAAAAAAGTATGTGCCCCATTTGATCCTTTTAACAAAAACTTTCTGACAAGGAAAAGGTGCATCTCTTCAGCCAGCCAGTATCCATTCACACCAAATTCTAAAATACCTAGTGTAGTGTGTTAAACAGAGTCTGAATGCCAAAAGGCCTTTGACTCTTTTGTTAAAACTCAGTTAGGGACCAGAACTGCTAGGGAGGTTGGCAGTGGAGCTAGTCTCTGATTGGCTTAAACAGCCTGCAAGTGGGCTGGTACCTGTTTAAATGACAGTACTGGACTCATCTGAAAAGGTTCTCATGAGCAGGGGCCTGGCTGAAGACCGGGGAGAGTGGTGGCCCCCCACGCTCGACTGAACCAGCTTCTTCTAGAAGGATGAGGCAAGAGACACCAAAGACATCACTCGGCTAACAAACACATAGACATTTCCTCTCTCTCTCCAACTTTGGCCTCACTTGCACACAAGCATTCATACACACTAAACAAACGTGTACATACGCAAACACTTCAAAACTGGATGACCGGACAATGAAAATGATCCAGGTACCATTTCACACATTTGTCTCTTGCAATAGTGATTTTTAGGAGCCTTGACTATATTTGCTACAGATTGAAAAAGGGATACTATCCTTGCACAATTCTAGACAGCATTACATACACACACACAAAAGTGGCCCATAGGCTTTGTGATTTGGATCCAGGATGTAGTTGCTGATTTGAGCCTCATGCAAATAAGTTTACGTGCTTTGACATCACCTGACTTCACATGCAGAGGCAGCAGGCATTGGAGCAGCACAGGTAGTTGGGAGGAAGACACCGACTGATACAGCTGAACGGACAAGAATGCAAGACTGCAAGTTTTCAGCATGGACACATGACCCTATCCTCCTCCCAATTAGACGAACATTTATGTACCAAAGAGCACTATAGTCAAGGTTAAAGGTGGGGACCCTCTACAGACAAGACTCCCGATGCAATGATAAATCTAAAATTGTCTGACGTAATCTGTGCAACCAAGTGGGGATTGTACAATGCCACAGAATGCCACCCACATTAATTTAGACAATGAAGGAGTCTTTCACAGTGGGAGAGAAAGGACATAACAGGTAAAGAACAAGCAAGACTGGCAGACACAGAAACTCTGCAGGAGACTTAAATCTAAGACTGACAGAAGGAAAAAGAGACCTCAGTCACTCCACGAGAAGCTGTGGGTGCTAGTGGTCTGCGACAACATGAAGATAGTAGATGTCCCCGAGGAAGGAAGGCGGTGTTTTATCTTTGGGGAGGTAGGCCCAGAGAGGAAGAGCAGAAGAAATAAGTGGGTGAGACAGAGTAAGAAGAAAGCATTGTATGACAGAAGCCAGAAGCTGTAGTTTGAAACACACAAGTTGGGAAAAAGAGGGTGTTTTCTAAAATACAATAAGTACTAGATTGTTACACCACACCAACTTTTAATCTGTAAAACTCAAACAGAACACACACTGTAAGAAGTGCAAGCTGTACATTATGACTCACGCAAATGTATGAAAAACATTTGACTGGGTTCATTAATTTGCCAAATAAAATTAGTCTGAACAATACGAACAGAGGGGAAGAAATTCAAAAGCACAGAGCATGCCATCAAACATTTCCAGATGACCGGAAATCACATTAGCCTCAGGAGGAGCTAATGACAAAATATGTCTCAAAGAGTGTCGTCTTTAGCAAATGGATGATCTTCCCTAGGAAAGCAATTACACCAACAATGTACAAACGAAACATCAAATCATTTTCAAAGTATGTAAATCAAGTTTCCTGCTTTACTATTTCCAATATTTCTTAGTATATTTCTCAGTATATATTCCTTTAAAATCTTATTGTTTAATTACTTATTTTTAACTATTCAAAGTAGTCTTCAATCAATTGATTGAAGAATATGTAAGTCTACCCGACTTATATATTTCACTCAGATACATATCAAGGATGGTCTCCTCTGACATCCTTCAAACACTTGAGATGTGGTTGAACTGTCACTGTAAATATGTAAAGTTTGAGCACTGTAAAACAGAGAGAGAGAGAGAGAGAGAGAGAGAGAGAGAGAGAGAGAGAGAGAGAGAGAGAGAAAAAATATGCATCAGGTCAAGTGTGTTAGTGCTTTGAAACTCTACCTGTCGAGCGTGGGTCCCACGGGGCTTGCGGAACACCACAAGCAGGATCTCTGGCAGAAGGCTGAACACAATGAGCAAGATGATGACCAACCAGGCTGACACTGAGCTAAGCATGTTGGCAAACACAAAGTATAAGCGCTGCTGCTTCAGGAAAGGCCTGCATGAGAAGGGAACACTTTGAGTAAATACAAAAAAATAACAGGTCAACTAATGTATGAGGTACTTTGTCCTGAGATGCTTTCTTGCCATATTATTCCTCCCCAGAAGAAGCTGAAAAACACATAGAAAGCCAGGGAGCCCCAGATTACAAAGTGGTTGATCCATGTCCAGTGCCTTGTGTCCAGAGCAAGCTAGAGTGACAGAAAGAAATCATTAAACGTGAAATGTGTAAGACAGTATGTCTGCTCATAATTCTCACATTAAATGGCTCTTCTAATAATACTCTTTCATAAAACAACACAAATAAGTACCAGTTTACCTTCAGTGTGACAGTGAAGACAAGGACAGTGAAGACAATAGTTCCATATGACCAGTTCCCAAAAACCTACATTTAAACAAAAACAAATGAACAAGCACTCTTAGGAGAAAATGCTTAATCAAGTCGTTTAATAATTATTATCATTTAATAATCACCTGGCCATTATCCTGCAGTGCTGGGTTACTGAACAAACATCGAACACCAAAAAAGAAGACCAATCCGTGGAAGACTCCAAGTAAAGTCCAGTAGAGGAATGGACGCCAGCGTAACATGGCATTTTTAGCAATCCCTCTAAGGGAAGTTGTGAAAATTAAAGATGAAAAAGTTGCATATAATGTAATTATGAAATGAGAAACCAGATAAAACTGTAAGAAATGTGCTTCAAGACACAAACACTGAGAAACAAATCATCATTTTAATTCTAATGGCATGTATGATTGTCTGCCTCAAATTATATAGCTAAAAAAATATTAAGATATCATTACTTCCAGGCCACTGCTAAAATGTCAACAATTTCTTTATTAGTTAATCTCAAGATTGAGCAACTATTTGATACATTTACATTTCTACATTTAATAAACAAAAAGCAGGAAAGACTAATTATATGAAAATCCCTCCAAAAAGCATGGGTAGGTTTCCAGATTTACCTATAGAGGGTAGTATTTTCCAGAAGAACCTCTATGCAGATGTGCTGCTCCAAGAGGCTGTAAGCCAGGATGGGCATAGAGGTGAAGCAGATGTTGTACATCGTCAGATAGGCCGCATCATACAGGGGCTGGGGAGGATGGAAGCAGGAGGTAGGAGCAAAGGGTAAGGGATGGTAATGAGGAGGAGGAGGGGGTTAATATCACGGACAAAACTCACACACGCCATCATACCCACACATACGGCACCTAATACAAGCAGATATACATACTTGTTTCATATCAGTGGCTTTTTGGCATGTAACGAATTAAACACTCACCTTTCATAACAGAAGTATAATCAATCATAATTAATCAAATCTTATGAAATGCATTAAATTGAAGGATGTTTCTGTCA
This sequence comes from Mola mola, assembly GCA_001698575.1. NCBI lineage: Eukaryota > Metazoa > Chordata > Actinopteri > Tetraodontiformes > Molidae > Mola > Mola mola. The sequence goes on from KV751335.1 coordinate 3,278,528, forward strand.
GGAGCAGATCCCATTATGAACACAGCACCAGAAAAATTCCAACATTATACAGAAAATGTACTTCTTTTTAATTATTAATTGAGTTCTAGTGCTCCAAAAAGCAATAATATCCATATATCTGAATTTCTATAATGTATTATAAGTTACAGTGTTGGTAACAGTGTGATGAGTCATGCACATGTCACCATGATTATGTCCACCACAAGGACAGAATGTGACATGCCTGTATTATCTTAACAGTGTCATCTACATTCACATATAAATATGTCAATCAGAGCTCAAACATCCCAGGGGCAGTAAGGGAGAGGAAAACTAAGGGAAAGATCGTGGCAATCGAAAGGAAAGGGAAGTGTGGATTCATGGGGCACAGCCTCTTTTCATGTTCAGAACAACTTGGAACAAGGGCCATACTCACTTGCTGGGAATAGCCACAGAAGAACTGGTACAAAAACTGAGGTAAGATGAAGCAAAGGTTCTGTGAGCAAACAGAGAGAGAGAACAGGCTCATGCTGATGCACAAAATAAAACAATAAACAATTTATAAGTTCTAATGTTCTTCTGTCAGAACAAACACATTAACTTCAGTTCCCCCCAAAACTCTACCGCATCATTACATAATCTTCATATTGAACTAGCGTGTGTGTTTTTTGGGAAGTACAGGCTTTGCTGAAACCCCCAACAAGTTGTTAAGCTGAGGAATAATTATGACAGAATGACACAAGCATACCTTGTAAAAGAAATATTGCACCAGGTGTGCAATGCGAACATAGTAGAGATGCCCATGAGCCAACAAAAGTTTTTTAAGGTGCTTGAGTTTGGGGATGGCATAATCACTGTTCCTCACGGCCTGCCGACCTTCTTTACCCTTAATACCTGAAACACCGAGAACAAATATCACTCAACGACTCTACCCTTCCTGCCATATGGAACAACAAAAAGATGTGTCAGCCTCTGTGTGAAACATTTTACCAATGCCAACATGAGCTTCCAAAATCATGCTGACATCATTGGCACCATCTCCAATGGAAAGGGTGATTGGGGCACCTTTAGAGTTCTTCACCATTTTCACTATCTAAGATGCAGCAAAGGGGAGGGGCAATCATGTTAAAACTCTCAAATTAAGGTAATTATTTCAGTTATTTAATGAAAACAAATTTTTCACATTTCAACTGTATTGTTTTCACCTGTGCCTTCTGAAGAGGAGCCATGCGGCAGCAGAGCACAGCTGTGCAGTTTTGACAAATCTGCAGGAACAAGTTCTTATAGTAACTTGTTGATTCAGAGGAGGAGTTCAGCACCATTGACAGAGTGGCTCCATCTATGATAAAACCATAGTCCTGACCTGCTGAAGACCAGCTTCTATAAAGAGAACAGGGAGAGATACCTAATATTCCATAAGATTCATCAAAATTTCAGTATCACATCATAACATTAATGCATGCACTGAAATGAATAAAAGCCAAGGTACTGACATGTTGACCCCTGGTTTAACTGGTGGTGTATCCTTTACAGCTTTCTTATGGTAATCAAACAAGAGCTCCTGTAGTCGCTCCTCTCGCCTCCTTTCTCCATCCTCGAGAGTGCGCACTGTCAGCTCTAACAGCTCTGTATTTCTCTGGAACAGTCTACAAGCGTAACAGGTGGATTTTGCGGTCTCCATTTTGTCCCCTGTTAGAACCCAAACCTTGATGCCTGCCCCCTGCAGAGCCTCCATCGTCTCTGCTGCCTCCTCTTGAAGCCTGAAAGCAATTAAACAAGTGAGAGACTGTTAAAGATAACGATTATGGCTAGTAAAAACAACGGTTGAATCAAACTGTTGACGGTTAATATTTCAAAGGACATCTAATAAATAGCATTATAACAATTATAATATTTTTGACAAAAAAAACCCTTGATTCGCACCAGTATTAGAATCTTGTCCTAACTGCAACACACATGTGTATGTGCGTACTCAGCCAGATGAATATCATATTCTTTCACTCCAATCATTAGAGAATACTATAATTACACTTTGTATGTGAATTATTAAACAAAAATAGTTCAATAAACAAACATTGATTCGTGCTGATGTAATAAATTTTCCTATCATTTTTTTAGCAGTTAGTGTACTGTATTGTCAAAATCTCAAAAGTTATTATATAACATGCATGGTGTCTATCATCAGGTTTTTAGGACTTGGATTGAGAAGACCACCACATGTCGACCACTAGGTGGCAGTTTATGCTTACATTAAAACGCTGTGGGAAAACACACTATTGCTACCAAGAACCTGATGACCTGATGACATTACAAAATATAAATGAATTGATTACTGCAACAGAAAAAAAAGCCAAAAAGAACAATAACAGTCCTACAGTCCTTAGGAGGTCAGAAAAAAAAAATCTGACATGTTGTTTTAAGCTCACATTCACAAAAGTGAGATTTCTTTATGCGAGTGTGTTTTGCCCCAAACAATCAGAATGCAAGATAGCAAAATGCAATTCAGAGCTGTATGATTGTGTCCTGTGATCACCCACCGATCTTCTACAGCTGTGGCTCCTATTAGATTCATGCCGGTCTCCACTTGGTTGTAAATAGCCATGAGCTTCTCATCTCTGTCCTGCAGAGTTAGTCTGGCTTCCCTCAATCCTGCATCAGCCTGAGCATACTCCTCTGCACTGAGAATTTTGTAGGCCACACACAGTGTACGGTAACCCTCCTGAGCAGAACATAAAGCACCCATTGTCACAACAAGATGAGAATTAGCACCTTGTTTTTGTGTACCTCTATATCAACCATGATGCAGTTTACATCTTTGCATTTTATGCATGAAAACTTGAATGCTTTACACTGTCTTCAATAAAAGACAACAGGGCTGTTATACAATGTGAGATAAAACTGAAATTGGATTTCTGCAATATAAAATGTGAAATAAGAAGATACAGGAAATTCAAACAGAAATGCAGCGTGTTATTTAAATAGAGACACACAATTAATAATTATTTCTGACACATTAAAAGCTTATCCTCTAAGAAAATAAATCTCGGTAGTTCTGAAATGAAACTGTGCAGCCTTCAACATCAGTCACCTGAAACGTAATATCCGCAAAAGTTCATGAGCGACTACTGCTATAAATCTTAAGTGTGCACATGATGTGAGAGGGGAGAAAGAAAAAGAGTTAAACTCTTATAAAGCTGATGTACTAATTCTGATAAAATGACATTCCTGTATCATTTCATTGTGCTAGACATGTGTATGCAAAATTTACATAGTTAACAGAAGATTTTTTGGGCAATGGCCAAAGACAGGAACTCAGTTCATGATAAGGTCCTATGGCCCAAAAATTTTGCAAAATTTAAGATGAGCACAAGAATGGGATGAACAGACAGACATAATAGCAAATCATATAGTATATTTTTTCAAAAAAACAAATTATTAGATAGGCAATCTGCATTTATCACCCACTGTTGCATTACGCTCCACATGCATGCGTATTCTTTCAACCTCCTCCTGTTTGACGCGGGGAAAGATGGCGGAGTCTGCTCCCTTGCAGAAGAGCACTGTATCACCTGGACACAAAGAGCACACAAACACTGAAATGCTGAAAAAAAACAAAAAAAAAAACACTAACTCATATTTTTGTGACAAACACCAACAAAACAAGCCAGTAATCTCAAGCTCACCTGATTTGGATCTGACTATTACACTCATTCGCCTTCGCACAGGATCAAAGTTCAACACTTGAAGCAGTTCATAACTTTGGGAAAAACAAAATGGACATGAAATAAAACCTTTAGCATAGGTGCACAATAGCACAGGGTCCCAGAATGGACAAAGACACAAAAAAATGTATCAAGGCCACAAATTACTATATTGATGCTACTACATGCATGCAACATTAAATTTGGTGACTGGCTGGGTTGAGCATGCAATGACCATTAAGTGCATTGTTTCTCATTACTTTATAATGACAAAACATTCTGAAATATTATTCTGATTCTCCTTATATACAGTAGTGTTCAAAATAATAGCAGTCCAATGTGACTAACCAGATTAATCACTGTTATTAGTATATTTTTTATTGCTACATGGCAAACAAGTTACCAGTAGGTGCAGTAGATTCTCAGAAAACCAACAAGACCCAGCATTCATGATATGCACGCTCTTAAGGCTGTGCAATTGGGCAATTAGTTGAAAGGGGTGTGTTCAAAAAAATAGCAGTGTGGCATTCAATCAGTGAGGTCATCAATTTTGTGAAAAAACAGGTGTGAATCAGGTGGCCCCTATTTAAGGATGAAGCCAGTACTTGTTGAACATGCATTTCTCTTTGAAAGCCTGAGGAAAATGGGTCGTTCAAGACATTGTTCAGAAGAACAGCGTACTTTGATTAAAAAGTTGATTGGAGAGGGGAAAACTTATAAAGAGGTGCAAAAAATGATAGGCTGTTCAGCTAAAATGATCTCCAATGCCTTAAAATGGAGAGCAAAACCAGAGACACGTGGCAGAAAACGGAAGACAACCATCAAAATGGATCGAAGAATAACCAGAATGGCAAAGGCTCAGCCAATGATCAGCTCCGGGATGATCAAAGACAGTCTGGAGTTACCTGTAAGTACTGTGACAGTTAGAAGACGTCTGTGTGAAGCTAATCTATTTACAAGAATCCCCCGCAAAGTCCCTCTGTTAAAAAAAAAAAGACATGTGCAGAAGAGGTTACAATTTGCCAAAGAACACATCAACTGGCCTAAAGAGAAATGGAGGAACATTTTGTGGACTGATGAGAGTAAAGTTGTTCTTTTTGGGTCCAAGGGCCGCAGACAGTTTGTGAGACGACCCCCAAACTCTGAATTCAAGCCACAGTACACAGTGAAGACAGTGAAGCATGGTGGTGCAAGCATCATGATATGGGCATGTTTCTCCTACTATGGTGTTGGGCCTATTTATCGCATACCAGGGATCATGGATCAGTTTGCATATGTCAAAATACTTGAAGAGGTCATGTTGCCTTATGCTGAAGAGGACATGCCCTTGAAATGGGTGTTTCAACAAGACAATGACCCCAAACACACTAGTAAACGAGCAAAATCTTGGTTCCAAACCAACAAAATTAATGTTATGGAGTGGCCAGCCCAATCCCCGGACCTTAATCCAATCGAGAACTTGTAGGGTGACATCAAAAATGCTGTTTCCGAAGCAAAACCAAGAAATGTAAATGAATTGTGGAATGTTGTTAAAGAATCTTGGAGTGGAATAACAGCTGAAAGGTGCCACAAGTTGGTTGACTCCATGCCACACAGATGTGAAGCAGTTATAAAAAACTGTGGTCATACAACTAAATATTAGTTTAGTGATTCACAGGATTGCTAAATCCTAGAAACAAAAAAGTTTGTACAAAATAGTTTTGAGTTTGTAAAGTCAACGGCAGACACTGCTATTTTTTTGAACACACCCCTTTCAACTAATTGCCCAATTGCACAGCCTTAAGAGCGTGCATATCATGAATGCTGGGTCTTGTTGGTTTTCTGAGAATCTACTGCACCTACTGGTAAATTGTTTGCCATGTAGCAATAAAAAATATACTAATAACAGTGATTAATCTGGTTAGTCACATTGGACTGCTATTATTTTGAACACTACTGTACAATTACCAAAAGTGCATGAATTCATCAAAAAATAGGAAGTTTTTCATGCACACAAAATAGTACTGATATATTAAAATGTGGCCATAACATAGAAAATGAGATACTGACTTACTTTTCAACATCATTGTGCCTGTTCAGAATTTTCATGGTTTTACTTTCAAGACCCAGAAATGTGAAGCCATACCTGCAGGTGGAGAAAAATCATCACAAATGTGTCTTATGTCATCATAAGCCGTATGAGTGAATGTAATGACCCTGTAGGACTTTCAAAGCAGTCTGTGATTTTAATATTCAAAGAACGTGTTTGCTTTTTAAGCAATGAGTGCAATGTCAATCCAATTTACTGACTCATGACAGCCCATCTCTTACCTCATGGCACCCTTGACCAGAGCAACCTCATCTGGTGAGGAGGCTATAAAACCTCTCTGCTCCTGCGGTGAATGGGTCACATCTCCATCCACCCCTAAGCCATCCACCTGGTCTATCAGTCCATCCCCTTGGCCTTGTCCCTGCTCTATGGACTCTTTCACCTGGACTGTGTGGCACAGACACAGGGCACGCAGAAACAGCTCCTCCCTCTCCTGATAATACATAGATATGGCTTAATACAGTTAAAAAAGAGAGTGAATTGTGTTGACATAAAATTAATGTTTAACTAATCCAGGTAATAATAAATTAATCTCAAACTCCACATCGTACGAGGTCACATACGGTAGCTGGATATTAGACAGAGACCTACAACTATTTGTTTTAATTGTCTTCTTATCTTTGTATTCCGAGTACAGTAAAAATGTATCAGGTGGTCATGTCAAGAGATCAGACGGTTAACTCCCCATCGATGTTGAGTGCTTTTGTAAACATGTCAAGTAGACTGTATGTGGGTGACCTATGAAGGGTCTTCCTGAGCAGCTGGCTATGTAATGGCCATATGTTGCAGTTTGTGTGATTTCTACAACAGATGGAGGGATGCTACAACACCCACCCTGCCAGCTTTCTGCTGTAGTTTGTTCACAGGTCCATCTGTGACACAGAATCCATCCAACTCCGAGCTCGCGTCCCGGTGCTTGTACTGGAAGCCATCAATGCAGCACTCTATGAACTCCATGTTATTTTGTGTGAGAGTGCCCGTCTTGTCTGTGAAGACATACTCGACCTGCAGGCAATGTGATAAAAATACATGAAAGACTCTTCCAAACCCATTTAACAGTTCCCAAAAAGAAGTTGAGGTTATTAGCCCCAGATAGAGCAGCACCACATTAATCAGTTTAATGAAGCATTCCACGAAACCTTCAGTTAAAGCAATCATCAGTGTGACTGATCTATCGCAGCACTGTTTGAGCTCAAAGTGCCATAAAAAACACAAGTGACGACAGGGGTGTTACTATAAAGAACTCATCCCTTACAGTAATACTGTTGTATTTAGAATTGTTGAATATACAATTGTTGTAATTTGTGTTGTTTTATTTAATAAAACAAAACCATGAAAGAAACAAAAAAGGAAATGAGTACTAATTGTGGTCATCTGCCTGACCTGTCCCAGCTCCTCATTGAGGTCTGATGTGTTCACCAGTGCCCCTTCGTTGATTTCAGGGTCAAAGAAATCTTTATCCCATGTGATGAAAAAGGATCCCAAAAACTTCTGCATCTCCACTGTCACGTACATGGACACGGGAATGATGAAGTTGAAGAGTACCATAAAGGACAGGAAGTCAGTGAACATCTTGAGGTACTGGTGGACAAAATGAGAACAAAGGCACACGTTTAAATAAGTTTAGATTTGTCATCAGATATTGAACCAGCTCTACACAATTTTGAAAAGTGTGTGTACTTGACCATAGGCTGAGTCTGCTGTGCTCTGTGTGCATAACATAAACTGTGTTTAAGCTGAGACCAATTGTGCTAAAATATAAAAAGAAGAAATATGAAGGCATGAGGAAAATCCTAAGGCTGTTTTTACGATATTCAGAAGTCAGGGTTCGGCCAGGACGGTAATCACCAATGAAATGAGTCATTTTATGATTTAGGTCCACGGTGACTATTTGCCGAGAATTTTATCGTTGTGGATCAGAGAAGGCTAGGGCCTGTAAAATACTTTTATATAAAGTAAAACTGTGATCTAAGAAGTTACAAGTAAAAGCCTCCACGGGGTAATAACCAAGACTCTCTTGTTACGGTATCACTTGCAGCACACACAAGACAGTGAACTGATATAATGCTCAGATCTACTGGCTATTCTTTTTCCAGAAGCAATAACTCCTCTACTGCTTTAAACACTTATTACTCAAATCATTTCAATAAAGCAAATGAAGTTTCCACTATTGGACTGTGCTTTCACCCTTTTGAGTTCAGTCCGATATTTAAGAAATAAAATTTATTGTCATGCCGACAATGCACAGGACAAGTGCACAGTATTACATGTACTGTAGTACAAATACATTACACTTTATCCAGTTCATGAATGTAACTGGAAACAAGTAAATTAATGTTTCGAACCTGACAGTTCTGCAGAAATGTACGTGCCGTATGCTGAAGCATCTTTGTCCAGGGAGCATAAGGGCTAATAGTCAATGATGGGAATGTGTGGTTGCCCCGGCAATGTTGATGGCATCACTTAAATGTGCACTCACCAAGTTGGTGTCCTTCTCCCTCTGGGTTTTCTCATTGTACCAAGGCTCATCCTGCCCAGGCTTGCTCTGCCACACATATTTAAGAGTAGTACATACTAGGGCCTTGCTCACCAGTATGCACAGGTAAACAAGAAGGAAGGCATTGATAGACCTTAAGATATTAAGAGAGAAAGAAAAGCAAATGAATGTGTACAAATTATATCTCATATACTGTTTAACTTATGTTCATTATTTTCTCAGCTTACTTCTCCACAGCAGAGCGTTTCTGAGACTTTCCCTGGTAATTCAGAGCCATCTTTGTCTCCATGCCAGTGTAAACTGCAACACCTAGCAAAAATAAGTATGGCAAGGAGGAGATAATAGCTTTTTAGATACCCATCTAACCTTAAAATGTATCAAAATAATATTCAAAGCCAATAACCTACCACAGATTTTCTGGGTGTTCTTTAAAGTTGCCCCTTTCAGTAGAAGGTTTTCTGGGCCCAATGACCTGCACCATCAAATCAGTAGACCAAACAGTCACACAGAAGCTGAGCACTCCTACACTCTACATGGAAGCCTGGCAGGCGAGCTGGCATCCACTCGAAAGTATGCCGTGACAATACACAGCATGACTGCGGTCTGGGCTTACTCAAGTCCCAATGTTCAAAGAACATTGAGAACATTGTCATTTGTTCAGATGGCCAATACAAAGCAGTCAGTGATAAATGCCTGTGGGAGTATTTTGGAAGCGATGGCTGAAGCAATGCCAGACTGTTTAGTCTTTAATGCTGGTCCGCAATGAACGATCAATGGATTAAAGATTGGTTGGTGATGCAAAGGGGAAATAAATGATTGCTTGCAATTGTGTGTTGATTTTGTTTTCATATAAAGTTGAGGTAGTTATGCATGAGTGCTCTCACCTCACTGCAGGCTCTTGATCATTTTTGTAAATATGCATACGGCCAACAAACCTAGAACAAAATGACATAAACATGCACAAGATAAGTCATTTAAAAAGTACACTGCGACATAACTACAACACTTGAGTGTATTTCAAAACCAAATGCATGTAGTGTCTATTTACTTTACAAAATTCTACGAAATTATTTACATAAAATGAAAGGAAGTGGAGTCAGGCAATTACTTGTTGTTAGCCAGAAGAAGGCTGTTGGTTATATTGACACAGAGTAGCAAGCATTTGGCATTATAAGGACACATATCTTAAACAGATTTTGATATCCGGCAAAACAGCATTATTTCTGTTCCTTACCCAGAGAGGGAGCCAAAGGCTGTACATCAACTGAGCGGAGATTCCTTAGCATAAATACTTGAGCAGGTCAATGATAACTACAAATAACAGGCCCAATTTCACTATTACTAATATGGAACCCATTTAACATAAATACACTATGTCTTAACAATGTACATGTTCATTTTAGGCTCTTATTTCAACTGGCATTGAGGTAATCCATTTCCCAACCAACAACAGGCAACACATGCTTATGGTGTAAACTTGTTGGTGCCAGAATATGAGAGCCTACTTGTAAAGGTCAGGCTGTGGCTGTTCACATTCAATGGTGGCGTTGAGAGTTTCCAGATCCTTCTCTGTGTCTGGCACTGTGTAGTGTGTCTAGAGAAGTGAAAGAAGCAGAGAGATAGCGTGAGCATTGACTGGTTCAGGTCAACTGATAATTTTAGCTTTTCTTTATCTCTCTCTCTCACGCACACAGGAAAATAGGAGGAATAAGAGTCTGTGATTCATATTTCAGAGGAACTCGGCAAGAGGAAAGAATGCAATAATTGTTGCCAAAGCCCGGCAAAAAAATCACAACTAAATACATTATCCCTCAAAAGAACTGTGATACCCCGATTGGGGACAATCTAAAGGAAAACAGTTACAAATGCAAATGTACAATGGGTCAATGAGTGGTTTGACAAAAAATGATCCAATAAATTCTAAATCCTTTATGTACTATTAACTTCAAATTCAACATTTTCCTTCAACATCTGTTGAAAATGTTTTGACTGACTGGCTTAAAGGGCCTTATGCAGTATAAAACAACCCATATTATTATAATTTGCTTTTTTAGTCTATATCTAGAAAGTAACATTAAATTCATTTGTCAAATGAATGTGGTGGATTATAAAGTACAATATTTCCCTCTCAAATATATAAGAATGGGCATCAAACAGAAAGACTTGGGTACAGGAACTGCACTAAAGTACATATATACTGTTAGTTTTCACCAGTGTAACTCCGTAAATCCATAAAAAACAACAGCTGTAGATTGGCCACAAACAGTGCCAAGCATGAATAAAAATGATGGTTGCCCTATTTATTTTTGAAAACCTAGAGCGATAACATCTCCAAAGTCAGCATATTTGATCAATGCAAAAAGAAACGTTTAATTTTTATGGGAAGCAGTGTTCTTTTCTTACTTTATGGTTGGACTCTCCATCCAGACTTGCTGTTGTAACAAAGCATGTTTTGTCCTCACGACTAGACTGCAGAAGTATTAAATCACAGGGAAAGGTCTCATCTTCCTCCACCTCCACAACATCTCCAACCTGTTCAAAGAAACCAAAAACAGAACATAATTTATCAGTTTTTGTTTCTTTGTCTACTAAGGCCACAGGTGAGTTTGGCATTTAGACCAGGATCAGTGACAGTGATGATCACAGATTTACCACTAGTGAGAAGAAGGACTCCAAAAGAAAAGTGAATCATGGCCAAATTCCTAACTTTTCAGCTAATTTAAAGATATAGTTTAAACTGAGCAACATTAGCATCCGTACAGACATCTATCTGACTGCAGGTCAATATTCGCTCACTTTTTAGCTCAGTTTTATTCACTAAACTATGGACAAAATCTGTCTCTCTTTGGCACCATCAATGTTTAACTCAAGTTTGAGCCCTTTTAGCTCTAGGAGTTAGCTCACAGCTAATGTATGCACGCTGATGAACTGTGAACAAAACAACAATCTTTTGGTTTTGAAAGCTGGATGTTAATTCTAAATGGTTTCAGCAGCATTAGTTGCACACATCCAGGATTTATTTGGTTCTCCCTTTGAATATCAAAAAATGTTTTTTACTGCATGTGTGACCTTTAGAATATTCATATATCTCAGAAAATACTGTTACCTATGGCAAAGAGATAAGTATACACTGCAGAAAGTACCAGTACCCAACACCCTGGGCATATTAATTAGCATTACATACATGTTTACATCTAATCAGTTCAGCAAAGCAATTCCTCTCTGTGCAAATAGCTCAAACACAGTCATGGAACACTGCCTGCAGCTTTTCCCTGGACCTGTCTTTAAGTAAATATAAGGTTACCTTAATCTTCTCGCTCTCTTTCCGGATCCTTCGGCCACCCTCTAGCACATTCACTGGGTTCTTATTCACCTCATTGTCAGCCTTGTGTCGTAGCCAGTCCTCATAACCCTGTGGAAATATATATATCCAAGTCATATATACACTGTTTGCTTAGTACAACGAAAACTCCAAATGTGGTCTCAGAGTATGAAATCAGATCATAGTGAGACACCGCAAAAGTGTGGTATAGACAAAAGAAAAGACTGAATATAAGCATTACATTTTGCAAGGCTCACATTAACAAAAGATATATAAAATGAGCCCAGTTTGTGTTGGTTATGATTAAAAATTTGTGTAATAAGTCAGAGTAATCAGTTTATCCTGCAGTTTAAGTGGACATTTCCCATTTCCTGAAATATCATTTTCAACGGAATGGGATGTCCTTAAGGTAATGCGAATGTTTGTGTTGAATTTCAATTTTTGCCAAGAAGTTCCTGAGATGTCATGCTCATACAAATTAATTGACAGATAAAACAAAAACATAATAAGTCCTCACTGGTGATGGCATACAGCAGGAGCAAAATGAGATAGTCAAGCAGTTGCACTGAAATAGCATATCATGAAATTAAAGTGAGTCAAGTAAAAAATATAATGAATTTGTGGGGCTGCTGCAGCAGCATAAGGCACAGACCTAGTGTGCATTTCAAATGTACTTTAAGATAGTGATGGAGACCGAGAAGATGTTGCAGAGATGCAGAGGGTAGAGAAGGGAGCCTGAGCTTGCGCCAATGTGGAGATCAAGCCAGAAAGTGGGATTACAAAGTGGGAGAAACATTCCACGGACGGTCAGTTGAACTGTAGAGTTAACCTAAGCCTGAATAATGGAGTCCGCCAGACTGCCTTGTGTCCCACTTCAAAACCTGGCTGAACAAACTCAGTGCATCCCAAATATTTTCAGAAGGAAATCCACCCACTATTGTTCATTTCAAACCACCAGCAGTGAACCAACTAAGAAGCAAATCTAAAACAATACATCTAAAGCTGGGACATGACAGCAAAGGAGTCAAAGAAACCGACATTCCTCTTGATAATTTGTATCTCCGTAATTCGTTTTCTCCACAATCAGAATTCACCAGAAGAGCACATTATTACAAAACCCCAAGAGAGCATTAGTCACGTACTTTGTACAAAAAAAACCCTGCGAAGCAGTGACTTATTATGTTACATGGAGAGGGAAGAATGATGTAATGCAATGAGAGAGAAAGTGAAGGAATAAGGGCATGTGAATAGAAATCCCACACATTATTCATTCATCAGCTTTATTTGATAGTGTCTTACCTGCTTTATGGCAGTTACTGTTATCACAAAAAATAAGGGTAGGCCACTGGTGACTGGGCTCGTGGGAGTGTCCACTATCACCTATGGAGGAAAAATAAGAAGTGTAACATGAATAGACAGCAATAAACATGTGCCCATCTAATAGCTATTCATTAAATACTATACATAACTACAAACCAGTACTGCAACACATATTTTTGGTCAAACAAGGAGGAGTTTTTTTTTGAGCTAGCCTGTAAATGCAGGGTGTAGTCTGCTTCTGTAAGGAGCTTCTACTAGTCCTCCAAATTCTTTCATCAGTAGAAAACACAAGGTACTTAAGTTTTGCAAGAGTGTTAGGGAAGTTCTGGACCACAGAACTTTTATTCACGTAAACAATAGACGGAATGCTTAATTTGCAAGTATGCCAGCACTTCTGTGTCCCTACTAAGGCACAGGACAGGGCCAACACATCTCTTTTTTGGACACACCTTGCCTGTCTGAGTGTGTTTAGTGTTAAAATATGTGTTGTATTTTTAGGCATACTGTAAAAAGAGTTAAGTATGAAACCAATGTTAAGGTAATCCCAAATAAGCAGTTAAGCGGCAGCGCCTGACCAAGGCTCCCTGCTAAAACTCCAGCACACAAATGACCTTGTGTTTTTGTGTTCCATAAAACCATCATAAGATGGATTTACTGTGGCATATTTAAAGCACATGGGTGATTAACAATAAATAAAGGGGTTGGGGCACTTATTTCTGTCTTAAATAATCTTGTGAATGGATTTAAGGTTGGCTGATCACAGAAAGAAAAAAAAACATGGAAGGATGACTGAGAACAGCATGTCCTAGCAGCCAGAAGACCGAACTTGTCAAGGAGCTACCACAGCAAAGAAATAATATTTCACAAAGACCCATCTCACCCTAAATGCTGTTTGATGTTCATTTATTTTTGGCAATTCTATGACAATTCTTATGCCACTGTTCAATAAAAGACTATTAAAAAAGAGACAAATGATGGAAGTGTCTTCTTTATAGTGTTCATCATTACTGATTCTAAAAATGCTTCCTTGTAATCTCACTACCATAACCTGTAATAAACTTCAAAAAGCTTCACATTGATAACTGTATCAAGGAAAGCAAACATTTTTGGAACACACTGAGGGTTAAACTGGCCTTAGTACATTAATAGGAGCATGACTGAGAATACAGTAACCTTTCTACCAAACCTACATAAAAACCTTCCACTATTGTACTTCTGCCAACCCATGCAAAATTTTCCAAGCTTGACTCCCACAGTTTATCTACACTGATCCACAACAATCATTACCACATTTCCAAATGACCAAATAACTCTTCCTACGCTGCACCAAATGCAATGCAGAAAATGATCAGCAATTGGAGTGAACTGCATGTGGCTGCAGCTGATGTGCTGGTGTGATATCAGAGCTGCACAGCAAAGCAGGGCAAAAATCTCTCATCTGTGCCAGAAAGTGTGTCAAATAGGGCGACAGACAGCAGGTTCCCGGGGATCCAGGGCAACACTGTGGGCCCTTGTGTCCTCCTACCCCTTCATGCTCTCAACTACTCTTTCACTTTCTCTTTTGCTCTCTCACAGTGCTCTATTCCTATTCGAGCAAAGACATGCAGTGCTATTTATAGGACGATGGTGCTTTTTTATCTGCCTGTGTCTATTTGTGGTACTCAGAAGTACAGAGGGCTTCCTGGCTGCTGACGTCAGCAGTGCAGCGCTGCAGAGGGATGGGTGGACTGTGAGACAGAAAGAGGGGAAGAAAGGCAGACAGCAAGGGACCAAATGACAAAAGGGAAACACAAAAGAACGGTACGAGGGAGTTGGAAGATGCATGACATTTAGTTGTAGGTAGAGCATTTTCATTAAGGCTCACAAGGGAAGTGAGAAGGTTTATTTCAGTCAGCAAGGGCAAATTAGGCAAATAGTTTGTGAACCTGTTTCTCTCACATTCTCCCTCTATGATATAAAAGCAGGATGCATGGGAAAAACTGAGTGGTTAGGATAAGGAGCCCCTCAAGAGAAGCAGGATTAGTGGAGAAACGCCAACCACACTGCAGCTCTGATAAACACCCTCAGCAAACCCAGGACACCCACTGAGTCATACAGTAGTGTTCAAAATAATAGCAGTCCAATGTAACTAACCAGATTAATCCAGGTTTTTAGTATATTTTTTATTGCTACATGGCAAACAATTTACCAGTAGGTGCAGTAGATTCTCAGAAAACCAACAAGACCCAGCATTCATGATATGCACGCTCTTAAGGCTGTGCAATTGGGCAATTAGTTGAAAGGGGTGTGTTCAAAAAAATAGCAGTGTCTGCCGTTGACTTTACAAACTCAAAACTATTTTGTACAAACTTTTTTGTTTCTAGGATTTAGCAATCCTGTGAATCACTAAACTAATATTTAGTTGTATGACCACAGTTTTTTATAACTGCTTCACATCTGTGTGGCATGGAGTCAACCAACATGTGGCACCTTTCAGCTGTTATTCCACTCCAAGATTCTTTAACAACATTCCACAATTCATTTACATTTCTCGGTTTTGCTTCAGAAACAACATTTTTGATGTCACCCCACAAATTCTCGATTGGATTAAGGTCCGGGGATTGGGCTGGCCACTCCATAACATTAATTTTGTTGGTTTGGAACCAAGATTTTGCTCGTTTACTAGTGTGTTTGGGGTCATTGTCTTGTTGAAACACCCATTTCAAGGGCATGTCCTCTTCAGCATAAGGCAACATGACCTCTTCAAGTATTTTGACATATGCAAACTGATCCATGATCCCTGGTATGCGATAAATAGGCCCAACACCATAGTAGGAGAAACATGCCCATATCATGATGCTTGCACCACCATGCTTCACTGTCTTCACTGTGTACTGTGGCTTGAATTCAGAGTTTGGGGGTCGTCTCACAAACTGTCTGCGGCCCTTGGACCCAAAAAGAACAACTTTACTCTCATCAGTCCACAAAATGTTCCTCCATTTCTCTTTAGGCCAGTTGATGTGTTCTTTGGCAAATTGTAACCTCTTCTGCACATGCCTTTTTTTTAACAGAGGGACTTTGCGGGGGATTCTTGTAAATAGATTAGCTTCACACAGACGTCGTCTAACTGTCACAGTATTTACAGGTAACTCCAGACTGTCTTTGATCATCCTGGAGCTGATCATTGGCTGAGCCTTTGCCATTCTGGTTATTCTTCGATCCATTTTGATGGTTGTCTTCCGTTTTCTGCCACGTGTCTCTGGTTTTGCTCTCCATTTTAAGGCATTGGAGATCATTTTAGCTGAACAGCCTATCATTTTTTGCACCTCTTTATAAGTTTTCCCCTCTCCAATCAACCTTTTAATCAAAGTACGCTGTTCTTCTGAACAATGTCTTGAACGACCCATTTTCCTCAGGCTTTCAGAGAGAAATGCATGTTCAACAAGTGCTGGCTTCATCCTTAAATAGGGGCCACCTGATTCACACCTGTTTTTTCACAAAATTGATGACCTCAATGATTGAATGCCACACTGCTATTTTTTTTTAACACACCCCTTTCAACTAATTGCCCAATTGCACAGCCTTAAGAGCGTGCATATCATGAATGCTGGGTCTTGTTGGTTTTCTGAGAATCTACTGCACCTACTGGTAACTTGTTTGCCATGTAGCAATAAAAAATATACTAATAACAGTGATTAATCTGGTTAGTCACATTGGACTGCTATTATTTTGAACACTACTGTACATCACCTGCACAGGCACATATACACAAACAAATATTCGATGCCGCATGCATCACACACTGATAATACTTGTGTGTTTATGTGAGTGATGCAAGCATGCTATGTGGTTTTCTCCCGTACTGCCTTAGCTCAAGTTAATTCTACACATCAACTCGTAATTGTTCAAAATGGAGCATTTTTATGCATCAGCTGAGGATAGCATAAAGTTAAACCAGGCAAACTAGAAAATAAGGGCCAATAAGGGAGTGTCAGCTGTAAATACAAGTTTCTCCTAGTGCTGGAGGACAAACGAAACACCGCTATTGATCTGCTATTGACATGGAATTACTTTGATAGAAGCATATGTTTTTTTTTCTCAGTTTAGAAGAGTGGAGTGCCTCTTAAGATGGTCACTCTGAGAGCTCATGTGGTCTGTTGCCAGCCAAACAAAGCACACATCCCTTGAGCAGACCTGTCCCCAGCACCTGTTTACATGAGAGGGTTGTTTGCCGTCACAATTTAAGTTACTGCTAAAAGCAGAGAGATTAGTTTCCAGTCCCATGGATCAACAAGAGATGATTGATGAGCAAAAGCATATGTAAGCAACACTTCATCACATCCCAGACAGGAGTGAGCAGAGGTCACTTAAGAGCACAGAAAAGGGGAATAAGGATGCCAGTCTTTGCATTTTAGTCAGCCTCAGCATCCATGCCAGCTCATAAATTAAGTGGAATCCAAAACATCTATTTTGCACAACATTTTTTGGATTGCACAAAACTATATACTTTGTGTACTAGAAAATGAAGGTGAAAATAATATTAAAAATAGGAATTAAGAAATGTATCTGTTGGACCTTGTAATCTAATAACACGCAAATCCTATACTGACAAGGAAAATAAAATTAAACACTATGTACACCTAAGTACTAGTTCTGCAAACCCATAAAAATCCATTAACATGGATTATTTAATTTAATAATTGGTGTCTTTCTTGAAAAACATTCTGCAATAAGGAGAATGTACCACAGAAGATAGCTGACTCCAATGAGATCCTACAAGGACCTGTTAGCAAGACACAGGATATCTATGAGTTAACACTTAACAAAGCAAAATACAGCGTAGATTATTTTTCCATGTTTTGTATTCTATTTTTTCCATTCTTCCATCTTGTGTTCAAAATATTGTTGAAGGCATCATAATGAATAAATTTGTCTTCAGTATGCTGTTGAAGAGCTGCCACCTTTCTACAGTGCGTTGCGTATTTTTACTCTATGTATTGTTGACGCAGCTTCTTAACTTGACACTACTCAACACTTGGGCTAAATCTGTTCTGCTTCATGCTTTCTCTGAAGATTTGAACAGCTGTTTGTACTTTTTCCAACAGTCCATATTTCCAGAAGGCATTTGTGTTCTTCGTGGCTTCACATTTGTACCCTACCGCCCATTTTGTTAGCCACAACTTGCTAACTTGTCCTTCAGCTACCAGAGCAGGTAATATCATGTAGATAGTAGACTTGCAGTGATTGGTGCGGATGGGGTTCACACCAGTGAACAGCGGGAGCCACATGTGAGTGATGCCTGTTAAGTAACGTTTATTAAGCAAATGTTTTACACTGCTTTAATCAAGAAATGCAACATCATTTTCATTCATGGTTATCACTATAAAATCAGCACAAAAAAGATCAATTCCTACATAAAACCTCACAATTTAAACAAAAACAACAGTAAAATAAATGCCAGTAACATTGTTCATCCATTGATTGTATTCTGGAACATGAAAAGCACAAACTTAATAAAATATTAAATCCAGCATGGCATGATAGGAAATGTGTGCATTACAATAGAGCAGCAGACAGTCCTGTGGAGGCGAAGATGTTTTCAAGGTAAGCTGCTACCTAGTCTGTAGAATACGTTGCCCGTTAAATACACAATTACACCATTATTGCCCCTTTTTAAAATAACTCTTACGTAAACTCACCCATGTGTTACTTATGGTTATATAACAGCTGTCTGTAAAAGATGAAAAGTTAGCTCTGGAGCAATTCTTCTCCAGCTCACGTTCTAGCAGTGCCGTGACGGTTTAACGATACTGAGTGCTAATTTAAACGCTATGTTGTTTATAGTCAGTGGCTGCAAAGCTGGAAAGATAACAGTGTCCCTGTTACTGACCCTCCTACAACAACCGTAATTTCACTTTATTTGGACCTTTGCCTCAGGAAAGCATCTTGGTCAATGTCAGCCCGTGCTGTCGTACGTGTGTTCACTGACTCAGCGTTGTTTATCTCATCACTCTAGAAATGGGGACATTTTGATGGTGAAACATTGTTTATGGTAAGACAGGGTTTCCCACAGGTTTATCACAGTCCGTGTCTCTCGTGTTGAAACTGTGGCGGTGTTAACTCACAGGAAAGTGAGAGAATGTCAACTAATTACGGTCAACTCTGTCGAGCATTCTCTGGTAGGCATAAAAATTTCTAGCATAAATGTTACGTAAATTGTAATTTGTATATTGCTGTGCATCTCTGCCACGTTTTAGTGTCATTTATCTCTTTAGATTTATCCGTTTCTCTCCCCTGCAGGTTCTCTGTCGGCAGTTTGACACAGTCAGTGCGACTTCATGGTGTATTCAGGTACACTTCAACTATTCTGAAATCTTGAGCGTCAGAGCCACTATCCAAGATAAAACAACAAAGATCCAGGATTACATCAGAATGATGGCCCGAAATGATGTCCTGCTAAGTGAAAGACTCAGGCAGCAGAAACCCAGTGAGGAGGAAGGAAGAAGAGAGACCATCATGGAGGGACAAGCCCCTGCACGCGATGTACCACCGACAGACAGAGGAAGTGGCTGATATCAAGAAAACATACCTGTGGCTGGAGAAGGCTGGCCTCAGGGACAGCACAGAGGCTATGATCATGGCAGCACAAGAACAGACCTTGAACACAAGATTGATAGAGGCCAGGGTCTACCACACGGGACAGGATCCAAGGTGCAGATATATAAAAATTCCTCACACGCCCACTGTGGGCGGTCTTGTGTCTCCTTCAAGCTGCACATACCAAAAACCAATCGTTCCCTCCAGGGGGTCCTTGATGATCGGGACCATCCGGCCCTGGGTCAACAACTCTGGGTGGGTCCCATCTTTGGGTCATCTAAGCTGCCATGCGTGCATGGAGTTCAGTGAGCTTTTTTTGGCCAGTAGCTGTGGATAATGTCAGGGCCTGATGCTGTTCAGCTTTTCATCCTTGAGACTCTTTCTTGGATGTCTGTCATTGTGATGTTTACTGGGTCTTGTTCTCGGAGATGGCTTGGAGAGCTGGGGCTGTGATCCTCTGTTTGGCAGCCTGTTAGGCAGTCTCCAGTACCTCAGTTACGGACAGCTTGCTGTACGTCTTTAGTACTTTGGTACTTTAGTACTTCACCTCAACACCTGACGCGGACCTTGTTGACCCGGGCGACATCCGAGCCGGTATGGCTCTCTTAAACGTGATTGCACTCATATCCGAGGTATGCCGGGTAGCACTAAGTCAGAGTCACTAACTAAATCAGATATGAATGTGAATGTGAATAAATCCGACTATGAGTCAACTTGTGGAAAGATTTCTATCACACTTCATAGTGTTACCTGAAAATGTGTTAGATGTGCACAGACAGGATGTTTGTTCATGAAAACACTTACACAGACAACAGACATAAATAAAGTAAGTGATTTCAGGGATAGAAGTTTGTCCTTACCTGCACCAGGAAGATGATAAGGAAGTAGAAATTGGCGATTCTTCTAAACTGTTCAAACAGGTTCTTTGGTAGAAAATTCCAAACTGTATACTGTGAAGACAAAAAGAATCACATGCACATAAGAAACTGAGATATACAATTAGTATTACAGTTTGTATACTGCTTTTTTTTCCTCATCTATGTTTTCACAGTTGGGGCATGTTGTTTTTAAAAGCAAAATTAGGCAGATTAAAGAAAGTCTTGGTAAAGGAGCTAAGCGACATTCAATTTTCAGAGAAGCTTGCATGTGTGTGTTCTGTCTGTGCTATGAAGAGGGAAAAAAGGCAGCTTCAAAAGCTTGGGATCTCTGTTCGTTGCACTGCCTAGGGAAACGGCCTTTAGGGGACCACAGGTATTCCATTGATGCTTATCAGCAATTAATCTCTATAATTTGGCAACCCTTGAAGGCAGAGCCAATAAATTGGGTAGGTTGGGGATTGTTTCCATATGTTTTTTATATGCCCATGACTGCTGATACCATTAGAGCTGCTGAAAGATTGCTTTTAACTACTAAAATCCTTGAGAGACACTTCAACAATACCCTACTGGTAAGTTTGTGCCACATAATAAAATGCCAGGGTGACAACTATGTGCACATGCATCCACATACACTCAACACAGAAACAGTAATGAGAGACTGTTTCTGAAGCGGAATCTCGGCATGGGGATGCTGTTGAAATGCAGCGGCAGCAGAAAGTCCTATCCCACCAGAGAGAGTAATGAGAAAAGGAGGGTGGCAGCAGTGTGGGTGGCTGAGCGTGGTGGTGCTTTAGCAACAAGAGCAAGAGAGAAGAGGCAGAGACTGTTCATTGGAAAGTCAAAAGCAACAGAATGAAGGGAAGGAAGGAGCATAAACACTACAGCCAGGGTAATTAAAGGTTGTTTACCCAGACATGCTGGCAGGAGCCAATTGATCAGCCTATCTACGCAGGGACCCTCTGCACCACTATAAATCCCACTGCTGTCTTACTAACACACACATAGCCTGCCGTGAGCTGGCATCTGACAGGACTGAGGGGTGATATTTTGGTAAGGGGAGGTGCAGAGGAATTCAGTCTATCCAGGCCCAGGGGTCCACCCTGCTAGTACATTAATAGCAAGTATGTATTTCACTGCCACAGCCAGTTCTCCCCTGACAGAAAAATAATCACTTTCCATTGGGAGCGAAGACAAGCATGCAGGGCGACAGTAGGATGAGGAATAAAGAAAAGAAGATACACTAATTCTCAAGACTGTTCAAGGGTTCATTTTGCATTCCAAGGGTCAGGTAAGAAAAAAAAAAATACCTGGAGTCAGGTGAAACATAGTACACAGGAGTCAAGAAATAAACGGAAATATATAATCTACTGGAAGCCAGGGAGACAAGAGTTGCATTAGCAGTATATTTTCTGTGATAGACCGATGTTTTAATAATGACGAAAAAAATCCTGAAGATCTATGTCCTCATGCTGATCAGCTGTAAATAGCAGATATAACTAAATATATTAAAAGAAAACATGTTCTCTCAGAGCCTGTTGTTCAATACAGAGGGTATCTTGTTATCCAAGTGTTGAAAGCCCTGTGAAGAGCGACAGATCAGAGTCCTTAATGTACTTTTGTAACCACTATGGTCAGAGGGGGTTGTTGAGCTCATGAGCACATGCTCTGCAATCGTCTCCATGTAAAATCAGCAAGACGGATCAGATAATAACAGGGTTTGCTCATATTTTAAATGTAATAGTCTATTTCAGTAAAATTGCATCAGTTAAATTTGCCTGGTTATGCACACATTTGTTCTGTATAATAAATGTACTGGGAAAAAGTTGTTCTAGATAATTACAAGTTGTTAAATTGGCCCTGTCTCATTATAATTAAGATAATTTCTTTTAACCCTGTCCGAATAGACCACAAAAGAGTCCAACACAACCATTAAATAGGATATGCATGTGGGAGTTCTTTGTCTTACCTTTGAGGACACAATCCTGTTACTGCAGAACTTGGGTGGTATGAAAGCCTCAGTGGCAGAAGATGAACGATGACCAACATAGATAGTTCTACTATCCACTCTTCTCTCATCAACACCAAGCTACAGGGAGACATGGGGGGGATCAGATAAAAAGAGAAGGGGACGTGAGGACATGTTAGTAGTTCATGGTACTTCACTTATTAGAGATTGGAGATTGAGTCAATTAAACTGGTTCAAAGTAAACATGTAAAGATTATCATGCTGGAAACGAGAGTTACTTGAATATAAACCAAATAGGCTCACAATCTCAACAGGACACAGAATAAGTCAATGAAACTTGTCATTTCAGGTGCAGCATACCCATAAAGGAATTGATGCAGGCACAGAAAACTTAACAGTCTGATGAGGCCAAAATTCCACCAGGTCAATAATTAACAGATTACCATTTTAGAGTCGAGCAAGAAATTAAAATGCCCTTAAAACACACACTACTGTAAAACTGTTGAGCAAAAGCCAATAACTGACAGGGAACCAAAAAAAGACAAGGGTCAGTGGGCAAAAATTGTGAATGTGCCAGGTACAAAAATTTATCTCCTCAATAGACCGTGTTTAATGATAAACAAATGATAAATGCAGGCATCCAGCATAAAAATGCTGTGCTTAGATTTATGGTTTGAACAACCTTGTTGTAATGTAGGTGGCAGGGTGATATGTGCGTGATATGGTGGGGGCATTCCTCTTCCATAAAAGGCATGTAGGGTGATTCACATCAGCATGGCAGGGAAGTCATTTTCTGTTTTCATTTTACATGAAGTGCACCTCACACAAATCTCAGACCTAAAACGAACTAATGGCATTATTACGTAGGACATTCTCTCTTCTTTTTTTAATTGAAACACAGTTTTTCCTACACTAAGTGGAACTGATTGGGTTAATTCCTCAGTGTATAAAGTAAGGACAATCTGCAACTACAAGTCATATGTTAAGCATCCTTTTAGGCTTGTGAAATATTCAATTATATTATTCTACAAAAGATTATCAAGCTGTATTGTAAAACTTTAAAAGCAGTTGCAAAGAATTTCATCTAGAACAGTTGAATCTGAACAATGCTGAGTCAGTTAAAAGAGGGAAGTGACAATGCTGATCCATCACATCACTACCACTAAAATTTACAAAAATTAGAAAGGATCTTGAACCAATCTTAATAGAGCACCTGCCAGATAATTCTTGTCTTAAGGAGCACTTGAAAAAAAATCGGCACTGTTCTCTCAGAAGCCTAAAGTTCTTTTCTGATTTTGGCATTTCGAGTCAGGAACCACAAGGACTGGATATTCACCAACAAAACCAGTATCCTGGATCCATAGCCAGAGCTGATACATGTATATGCTTCCAACTCCTCCTGCTTTCTTATCCCCAAGCACGTTCCTTATCTCAGCACAGTGTTGATCAAGGGTCTATATCTTTAAAGATATACACTAACTGAAACAAAACAGTGACCATTTAAAATAGCAACTGACATAATCTAATAGTATGTTAGCTGTATATGGATGTGTAATTGCCAATCAAGATCCAACTGCCAATAGGAGTAAAACATACACACACATGAAGGCTAGTTCTCCTTTGGTAATTCCCCTGTAGCAAATTCACTCCAAGATTAAAACTAAAGAGTGGGAAACGCATTAAAATATTCAATTATTAAGAACAGTATAGATGATGAAATAGTGGCAGGACAATGTAGTAGAGGCCACCAAATTTGGACTTCTACAGCCACAATTTTTCTCCAAAAGGGTATGTCCCCTCCTAGATGGTCATTTCCCGTGAAAAGTCCTGTGAATGCATCTGAAATACAGTTTGTGGACTCTGGTGGCTCTAGTGCACTACATTTGTACCAATTGTGGTATATTAGTACAGGCCAATCAAAATTGCCCAGTCACAGTGTATATTCATATCCTACACAACTATATCTGATTTTTATAATCTATTTACATTGTGCATTTTTACAAAAAGAAAGGGAAATTGAAGGCATTATTTCGGCATTATATTATGGTGACTGCTGTTTATTGAAGGTGACAAAGAGTGAAACGCAGCATTAAAATAAGCATTCGCATGTTCCAACCTATGCATTCTTTTCTTCTCAGCACAAAAAAATGCTCTTAAGAATAGTACTCCTCTCAGCTCATCTACAAGTTGTGCAGCTTTTACTGTGACTGTAATTCATTAAGTTTACACAGTCAGAAGCCTTGTATAACATAATATAATATAAAGGCAAGAAACATGTGGGTTGTGGGGATGGATTACAATGAACATCTTATCTTGGACAAGTGCCAAAGAGTGTGCGAATTATGGCCACTCGCACCTGCAAGCTGACAAAAGACCTGATTTATGCATGTGGGGACAAAAGTATGCACAACCGTGTTTACAAAACTCTTAGCTGACACAGTGATTTGCGTCTCATTAATGGGCAAACAACACAAAACCCCCCAAGGCCAAATCCTTAATTTAATTCTGAAACAATTCCTATTGCCCCTAAAATGAAAACTGGAAAACAGAATAAGGAGGCTTGCATAGCGTTCCCTTTTGAATTAACAGCCATGTTCACACCTCAAACCAGCTCAGCAAACACTGACAGCTCTTCAACAAGACCAGACAGATCTGTCTGCCAGAAGATAAGGGGAGAAAGTGGGAGGAAGAAATCGTGAGAGCAAGGACATACAGAAGGATCCAAGAACACAAGCAATATCCAGGTTTTCTGTATCAAACAATAACTAGCCCCCAAGCAATGAGCCAAAATCACCCCCTTGGATTACTTTATTCACTTATTAGAATCAGAAGCAGTCATTCTTCCTGATATCCTTCCTCAATGCCATCTACACATGTAATACAAACATCCCAGTTATATTCTTTTACAAAAAACAAGTTTAACATTAGGAAATATTGTGCAGCTACAAAATAGTGCATATCTATAAAGTGAGATAGACAAGAAATGCAAATTTAAGATTAAGAACTGAATGCATTATCTCTGTCTTATTGTCAGAGGTTAAACAAAACTATTCAATACCAGTGTTAGCAAGTAAAGCAAAAAAAAAAGTCGCCACGGGCCAAGTGCCATTATGTCAATTGCAAACAGTACTCATCCTTAATGAAAAAGCATCAGCTGCAAAATGTAAACGGAGATCAATAAAGCAAACATCCAATGCTCAACTGAGCTGAATCCAATCGCTCAGTCAGATGTATTAGAGAATTGACTGAGCCTGAAACTTTACATTAAATTATGCTCTAAATTAAATCATGCACACATTGTGAAATGAACAGAAGAATAATAATAGACTGTATTCAGCTACTGCCAAATGTAACCCTAATGGTAATTCTGGCCTGATGACAGTGTCCTGTCACACCATGCCACTATCCAATGACTATTCTGCTTTGTTTCAATCCACAGGCTGTTAGCTGAACAGATACACTGGGTAACCACACAATGTTTGCTCTCTGGATGCATCATAGATACATTTACAGAAACATCTCAGAGATAATCATTCAATCGTTGTTTGTTTAATAGTTCTGTTTCCATTACTGTTATGATTCCTGGTATGGGTGACACCATGTTCATCATGCTTGAAAAAAGACAGCAAAGTTAAAGCCTTTTATCAATAACATAAACACAGCACTTTTAATGGTCTGAAAGTCTGTAACAGGGAGCGCACACATGACAACTCCGGCTATTAAAACTGCTCTGCCCTGTGAAGTATATTCCAATGCATTCTTTTCTATAGTTTAGTGTAAGTGATGAGTTAAGATGTCAGGAAGCATGGCTCCAACAGTTTGAGTGTTTGGTGTCAAACAAGTAAATCTGACAACCATCTCTGAGCAAACAACAAATACAAACAATGTGAAGGTATATGGATCAGACAAAGCTAATGACAGCATAAAGCCCAAAAGAACATAGTCTAGGGCTTGATCTGATCACGCTGCTCTTGCAGTTTTGTAATTTAGGTACCGGAGGAGAAAATTAGTCATCATTCATATGGAATGCATGAGCTGTTTAACTAAGCTTTAAAAAATCCAATAAGAAAATCTCCTTAAACACATTTAATGAAGTGTGAGGGAGCTGTGTGAAGAAGAAAGTGAGCACTGGGGGCCTACGCTTGTACTTCTGTATGTGTTGCACATGTATTAATAACCCTGCACTACATTGAAAACGACATATTCCTTGTTAAGTCTTTGTTCCCATTTGAGCTTAGTATCCATTCCGTGCAATTCTCTGGAAATAAAATGTTAGGTTCTTCAGTACATCACACATGAAAAGAGTCAACTGTGTATGTGTCAGTCCTAAACATATTCAACAATTTAACAACATCTGCTCCAACTGCCATCGTATCGCTGCTATTAGGTTTTATGATGCTGCTCTAAGATTAAGTGGATTCATCACAGGTCAGCTTTATCTGCAGCTTTATCTAGTACCTATTAGTTTTTTTTCTCATCAAAACAAGTAGTAGAGGTAAACACACAACAGTGAAAGTCCAGAAAGAATATCTAAAGATCAGAGTAAACCTGTCCTTAACATCAAATTGTATTTTGAGAGTAACAGAAGGACTAAATAAACAGTAGATGTGTAACCTCTAGGAACCTGCTTCATAGAATGTGGTATGGCAAGTGTAAAAACAGCCTAACTGCAACATAAGGTTGCTATTATCACAGGCAGAAGGGAGCTGAATAATCAGTGTTTCAACGGAAGGGAAAACATGTAAACATCGTGTCGGCGCTGTTAGTCACTGCAGGACTCTATCTGACATCCCTATTATTCCCCTTTCCCTTTTGTCCATGAACTTGCCTGTCCTCTTTCGCTCACTCTGTGTGACTAATTGTGTCTCACTTAGTTGTGATTAGACATCCGTGTGCTCACTGCCTTGGCTGCAGTGAATTCACAGAGGCTTTGGTACATTTTGAGGAAAATATAGTACAAAGTCATATTACCATAAAGTCAAAGCTAAACATTTGACACTACAATGACTTCACCTCTTTGTTGCATTTCTTGTGAAACGATGAAGTACTTAATGAAGAAATTTCAAAGGAGTTCTTGTTTTATTTATGTGTGATGGATATCCAATAAGTATATGTTACCCAACTAACTCCATACATTGGTACCACACTGTCATACTGATAATTAATGCTAAACACTTTAACTTTAGGTTAAAGTGGAACTTGGTGCAACTTTATTTTTCTCTTCTCTATTTCAGAATATCCAATAAATATTACAGTAGGCATGCAACGATGTACAGGGAGCCAAGTGAAAACCATTAAAAAAAATCCAATTTCACACAAAATGACACTTCAGGTTGGTTGAGAGAAACGAATCGTAATCCACATTTTAAACAGCAGATTGTGCTGATGCAATTTATTGCAGCCTTGTTTCACATGTGCGTATTATCAGGCAAGTTGCAACATGTTGGCGGATAGTGATCATAACCAACAAAAACTATGTGCAAATATTGCAATAAGGCAATGACCTCCCAAAAAATCCCAACAAACACGATTCAATATGTTAACCAGCAACTCAATGAGAACAATAACTATTAAAATAACAAAGGTGAGAGGATCTGCACCCCAACTTGAGGAATCATCACAAGGGGGATCAATGTTTTCATGTAAAAAGATAAGAGACAGTTTTCTGTCGTTTAAAATTGTTGATTTCAGCTACTGGTCAACGTATTGGAGCCCAAATAGTCCATCCCATCACGCCCACACTTTATCCAGACTGTCATGCTAGTGTTTTATAGAGAAAAAAAATCCAAGGTAGTTGAGAAATATAAAGGATTTTTAAATCTGAGACATGGGTGTAGTGCTTTGCAGTCACCTCACAGTAAGAAGGCCTTGGGTTCGAGTCTGGGGGCAAGGATTTTCTGAGTGGAGTTTGCATGTTCTCCCTCTATCTGCGTGGGTTCTCTATAGCCTTCCTCCCACAGGCCAAAACATGCAAAGGTTAACTGGTTACTCTAATTTGCTCATAGGTGTGAATGTGAGTTCACGGTAATGAATAGCCCAACAAGTAATCCAGTCCAACTTGAACTGAGGACTGATTCTAAGGAGCTGTTGTGGATAGGCAAAGCTACATTGTTCTACAAGTCTCCCCACAGCTGTACAACACAGAGCGTACTGTACCGCGGGCTGGTACTGGCATATATTACACTGTGTCCCTTGACAAAAGTGAGGAGGGGGGGATACTCATCTAGACATGGCAATGGGAGCTGCTTCCTCAAACATTTGGTTGACTCAAAGGAAAAGACAGATATTGTATGAACTACATTTGCAATGCCTGTTGCCTCCAGGTAACTTCTAAAGTATCTTAAAACCACTGAGACCCCCTGTGGGCCTCCCCCGGCTGGGGGCTACTGCTTCTGCGTTCTCCTGCTGGTTCTCACTTGGGTCGGGCCTGCGGCTGTCTCTGGGGTGGTTGGCTCGGGCCCCCTTGTGCTTTGGTGGCCTGGGTCGTGACCTTCCGGCTGCTTGGGGCTGGGGGGGTGGTGTTGCAACCCCCCACATCAACTACATACAACATCCAATGACAAACTTACACACACACGCACACACTACACAATGGATAGTTGTGTAGATGCACAACGGTTGCAATTGCCTCATCAACACAACTGGATTAGTCTTTTAGCAATTTTCGATACCTTTGCAAATGTAATTGTATGTATTTTGGGCACAGTCTTTGCTACCACAGTACGGCTAGTTCAGCTGTTGTTTCAGTAAACTATTATAGTTACAATGGTTGACAGCATCATTGTTCTTGTTGTTATTGTAGTTGTTGTCGTTGTTGTTGTGTTCCCCAACCTGACTCTTTTCTCTCTTTCTAGCCACTCTTTTGCCTCATGCAGTCCAGTAGCCATGCCAATAAAGTCAATCACAGGTTTCAACAGGGTGAGTATATCAGACTCCTCCTTTGTAGAGCAAATCTGTTGCAGGACAACAAGGCATCCGTAACCTTCACACTGCATGCCTCAGCTGCTGAACAGGAAAGGTTAAAAAAAAAAGACAATGAGACCCTGAGACTAGATAATGGCTCACCTGATAGAACACGTTTGACCAAAGTCAAGAATGAACTGCTCATTTCTTTTCCTGAAAATGTGAAAATAAAATAAGTAATGTTTAGGAGTAGAACTGAGAGCACTGTGAAAAGTCTACATCACTGTAGACTGTTTCATACAAGTAAAGCTTAAAAAAAATGGAGAAACAAAAACTACTAGTCATAGACAGTGGAGTAATGCTGACAGAGGTCTGTGGTTATTTGGTATTAGAGGCACACTGTTCCTCAAAACATAACCGTCACAGACTGCTGCCTAAACTTCCCACAACAAACCTCAAGCCCTTGTTTTACGTTCACTCAAGTTATTTTTTAACTACTTTATAGTTCCTAAACATTCATTTACTAACCCTGATTTTAGCTTGGAGACTAAATGGTACACCTCTTTCTGCTTCTTGAACTTTGTTATTGCTGCAATCCTCTGGACAATTTAGCTCGCTAAGCCCCGTGGAAAATGACAAAAGCAAATAGAGTTCTTATGGCGTGAACCTCCACACTTTGGGTTTTGATAGCAGGAAAAGCTAGCATGTTTTCAAGCTTGCGCAGTAGCCCGTCACACTTTAATCTATAATTAAAAAGAATTCAAAGTAGTGTAGCCATAAATGGGATATGGTTTTTCCACTCAAGTGCACAAACTCTCTGTGCTGTGTATGCGACAAGTCACCTGATTCAGCTACTAAGATGAAGGTGCATGATCTCGCAGCTGTTTCTATGTAGGGGCTGAAACCTAACTAAACTGTACAACACTGCAATTGCTTTCATTTCTATTACATCTGGCACAAAGCCCTGCAATATCAACCAAAAGGCATGTACAGAACATCCTAATGCTGACATCTCAATCTCCGCTAGATCCCTCCTGATAACATAATCTTTAATAATGTACCGGGCTACACTCGCAGAAATTGCGATTCAATTACTTATCTTTAGACAGTGCATAGGAGGGTAACAAGACAGATGGCAAAAATCAATGTGGCTCTTTACTTTCTTTATTCAGAGGGTATCGTTAATCGGTTCATTCTGAGCTGGGTTTTCGCACTGAGCATTCTCTGTCATTGAACTCGACCTCTTTTAAAATACTTAATAAAATATAATTTTCCTCTCTGTGACTGAGAAATGTCTCATGCTTGGCTAGGAGATTGCTGGGGACCAATCTAAGAGTTAACACAAGAATGCATGGGGGGGTGGCGAGCTTTATACCTCCTCTTCTCTGTGGCAGCAGAACAGCAGATGCAGATATTCTCTCCAAAACATACATACACACACACCTGAGTTTTCTCTCCACAACTAACTGCGAATGCTGTCTGGGTAAAGCTAGAGCTGGAGCATGGCACAGAAAATCTCTGGATGAGCCTTTATACATATATGGATGATGAAGGTGCATTTTGAGTGCCACCAGCCTAGCAAAGATACGTAGGTCAGGAAAGAAAGAAGCAATGAGTGGAGAATTCAAAATATATGAAGGAACTTAAATTATTTAAAGGTACAAACCAGGGATTGAACTTAGCCTTTAAAGGGAAGCGGAAAATTGACACAAAAAGCCATCCTTGGTCCCCTTATATCCAATGTCAGCCACTACAAGAAGTCTGAGAGGGGCCTGTCCATTAGATGGGATAGAAGGCAATGGAAAGGTGCAAAGTTGCTGCAAGTCCACCTCCTCGTTTCACTCCTGATTTTTGGGTTTGAGTCACGCAGTACTCTTCCACTATATTTCATCAGCCCACTATCTCACAGACTGCCGCTTGATTTCTTCACCCCACCTCCCTCACTAAAGCAAAATACATTTATTATACGGCTGTGTGTTGCAGATGAGCTCCTTTGGCTGGGGTTCCATTACTGGGCAGAATACAGCAGACCAGACGGAGGGAGAGGAAGGAAGATAATTAAATTAGAGTAAGCAATTCTGTTTGCCAGCCTGTTCGTGTTGCAAGTCTAATGGCAGCAAAACTGAGCACAGCTCTAATCAATACACATCTCTACTAATCAAACAGACCTGATAAATTAAATGGCCGTGTGCGCTTTGTGGTCTGCAGCCTTCAGATGCACTCTCACCATATCTAACAACTCAGTTTGAGGACACTTGCAACTCATCAGTTGATTTAAGAAAAAAAAAATACTATGTTCCCAACAGGCGCTATTAGCTGCTCAAATGTAAGAGTATGAGAGCAAGTCAGACCTGAATGCAAAAAAGAGCACTGTGGAGCATTCTGGGTAGATAATGCAGCAAAACAAAATAAGAGTACTGAAAAAAGCGACATGAGCTATATCTGAAATTACTGGATGCTTATAATACTGCAAATTGAAATTATCCCAATTCTAAGTTTAACGAAAGCAATGGTTTAGCACTACAGCAGGTAAATAAAAAAATCTTATTGCTGAACAAAACATCACCTTCCCCAGAAGTGAGATACTAGATCAGGTCTCTTTAAAAAGTACATCTTTAACCGTGTGTGTGTGTGTTTCTTAGCAAAATATGTTTAGACAAAATCCCCTACATGTGAATAGGGGTTGTGTCCACTTAATTGCGTCATTTGGTGTTTACAACTCATAGGTGCCGACCAGAAAAACAGGTTTAGGGTTTGCAAATGCATTTCAGTTGCAATCCTTCACACATAACACGTTCTGCCAGGTAAGGGCCAACTTACTCATCCCTGGGTCACAGGAAAAATTGACTAGCAGGCCTCGATGCATCCGCCTGCAGCAGGACGCATGTAGAAAGATGTCGAAGAAGGCAGAAAGGTACATGGGAAGCCCTGCTGAGAAAGAGCAGGCCCAGAGTTGTACTGCAGCCTGAGAGGAGTGTACACTTCAAAGTCATGTCAGGTCAAAAGAATAACAGCATAAAAATAGGATGATCGGTAGGAAGGTTACTCCATATTGACATCACGTGAATGCTTATGAATCAAATCCAAAATATGTTGACTTGAGTTGGTTGCACTATCCATCCTCAGTATCCTTTCTTAGACTCACGTTAGTGCTGGGCAATGTGGCCTTAAAATGATATAAGGTAACAAATATATAATGCTTTCTCTCCCTAAAAGGTTTTTATAAATGCTACAACCAGTTAAAACCTCAAATATTTTCATTATTTTTTAACATATTACTCGACATCGATAAGGCAATAATATTGCAGGGACGACTATTGACAAAATATGTATACAATGACATTTTTGATGAATAAATTATCAGTATTGTCGATTTAATGACTGAAGTTAGTGAAGGAAAAATAATGGAATGGGTAAAACATTCTCAGATTTCTGATCTGAAGTTCAGACATTACACAATCTTACTCTAAAGCAGCCTTCAAACCCAAGACAACTCAAACAAAACATTTCAAGATAACAATATGTATCATATTTATTGCCCAGCCATTCCACAGGTATGCATAAACTACAAGATATTAACTTTTCTTAAAATACAAAAATCTGAGATTATTAGTTATGTCACCACTTACAAGAAGTAGACATATAAGAAGCAGATAATAGTTGTTTATTGTAATCACCTGAAAAAAAAAAATCCATATTATGCATCTTTAACATTAGGGGTTCAAGTTACTATTTTCTCCAACAGCTAACAATAATTTTATCATCAATTTAGCTACCAATTATAACGTCGATTACACTGTAGTAAACAATGTGTATATTTAGGTCCAATTGATCTTTCTACATTTTATACACAGTTTACAATTACATCAAGAGAA
The DNA here is from genome assembly GCA_001698575.1 of Mola mola. Taxonomy (NCBI): domain Eukaryota; kingdom Metazoa; phylum Chordata; class Actinopteri; order Tetraodontiformes; family Molidae; genus Mola; species Mola mola. Next base: position 3,311,634 of record KV751335.1, read on the forward strand.
GTTTCACAACTGAGAAGCTGGAACTAGAGGAAGTTTGGCATTGTATAAAGAAGAATTAACATAATAAAAGATCAATTCTTTTAGCAAAAAAACTTGAAAAGCTCCAAAGGAAAACACAAAACAATTCTCTCTGTGTCAACATGACCATTTCTGGCCTTTGTGCACAGGACACCTGTTGAGCTTACAACCTCGTAATTAAACATTTCAGCACACAAAACAGAGAAGGAATACTTTCTACATAACTACAACAGAGTCAAAATATAAATCAGAAACTTGACACATGTGATTTCAACCAATCCAGTGAGTAGGAGGAAGCCTACTGGTTGCCATGGTAGAAGAAAGATACTACGGTGCTGCTGGGTGATGTTACTTTCATGCGTCTTGGCTGTTCTCCTTGTGGTCAACACAGGGGCCCCCACAATGAATACTATCACATTTCCGCCGGGCTGCACCTCTCATTGATCTATGCTGCTGCCTTCAAGGACTTGAACAAACATCAAAGGCAACTGTGTGATTTCACCTTCCTGTCAGAAGAATTCCAACCTCTGGAGCTTCCCTCCCCGACGAAAGAACCCGTCCCCACTTGCTCCCACAACCATCTTTAATGATTTTCCAAAGACGCATTCAGGGTTTAGTGGCACTGTGCGCCATAGTGAGAGAGCCTCCCACACGCGCCCTTCACCCCCATCTCCCTTGTCTTTCTCTCTATGCAGATATTTCTCTCATGTGCAGGTGGAGGGTGGTGTGATTCAGACAGCATAAAGCCAGAACCTAATAGATATAAATATAATAGAGATAACGGCAATGTGTGTATGCATCAATGACTGCTTGGCAGGTTGCTGCGCTCAAAATATTTATTGCTCTTACTGAAGAGAAATTACAGCAGCACACCTCTCCAGAAGCAGAAGCATTAGCTGACCTGGCAACATTTAGAGAGAGGCCGGGAGGGTCAGGCACTGTAATTATGATATTGCTTTCCCATATTCACTGTCGGTATCTATACTGCTCACGGAGCCTGTGGGCGATTTAGCACACTGGTGACAACAGGTTACTGGTGCGAAAACTCTAATAAAATGGCAGTAAAGGCAGTGTAGCATTCATAAACCTGGCGCCTTGTGGGCAGACACACCACTTTGAACTAGCCCACTCATCACTGATTAGCATATGAGGAGGGCAGTGAAACCAATGGATGAAATTTAAAAGGGTAAGTATTAAATTGACCAGTCGTGAAATGTGATGTCAAAGCAGTTTGGGCTGGCAAAATACCAACTATTTAGAGAGAAATATTTAAGAGTAGAGGACTACAGTGCAAGTAGAATCACACACATGCACACATATGTGTATGTATACTATATATACGGTTTCTATGTATATATTCTTGTGAGGGCTGCATTTTAAGATTATAGTCATCTATAAATTTGTTGATGATTTTTTCTTTATCAAGTCAAACAAGAGTAGAAAATACCAAATACAAGTTCTGAGTCTTCGAAGGTTCCCATCTTAAAAATGGTCAAAAACCCAATCATATTCTATTCAAAGTACACATAAAACATCAAAGCAGCAAATACTCAACTTAAAGACATTAAAACCAGCGATAAATTTAGTATTTTTGGTTTCATGACTCCACTGTCGAATTTGGTGCTACTTGATTGATTGATTGTTTCAACTATAATGCTACTAAGGGAAAGAAAATAAGTATCTTCTAATGCACATTTACGTGATCTGGCAGCTCCTCCTCTTCTTGCCAAAAAACATGGCCTCTCATGCATGAAAACAAACAAATAAATAAATAAATCTTAGCACACCGACACAGTGCTATGCCAAAATTCCTGCGGACATTGTGGCCTAATAGTCCAGAGGGTAGTGGAACCAAAGTCTTAAATTTAACACTTAACACATCATAACAAATTTTATTGAGACTGTAAATAAAGAATGGTACATTCAGAAGTGTATCTCAACGAAAAGCATTTGAGACAATACCTTTTGACTAATTCTATGCTCACGTAAACTATTTCAGTCAATAGGAGACATAGCATCTTGCCATTACATCTATTAGTGACATCGAGTGTGCGTTAACATCTTAGACCTCATCAGACACTGCTGTGGGGACCCGTCTTGCCTGCTTTAGACATGTCCCTCCTTTAACACATCTGATTCAAATAAACAGCACATCAGAAAGCTCAGCTGTAGTCTGACAAGGACCCATGTACTTGAGCATGTACCTGTATCAGGTGTTTTGGAACGAAGAAACATGCACATGATGTCCAAATTATGTTCGTTTTGGGTTTTTTTTTACCAATTCACATACGCTTTAAATAACTATGGGCTGGGCTGTTCTATTGATGGACACTCTTATATTCATCAGAAGCCTGTGCAATCCACCTCTAGGTTTGACATTTCCTCTGCTCAGTACGATCATGATATCCCACCGCTGGTTAAGTTGATTCAGAATTAATTTTCCCATTTTCATATTCATACTCTCCATCTTTCCTGAAGAGGAAGAGAAGAGTCCTGACGCTCTGCTGCCCTGTAACTAAACATAGCATTCAGGACCCCAAAGGGAAGCAGAATCCCCACTCCGGAGACTGAGATGCTCTCTTCGCCCAGCTTTAGTGTGACATATAAAGATGCTGCACTTTTCCATTTGCATTTGATGATGCAGCTGTCCAGAAAGCGAGTTTTCAGGAGGGAAAGTGTGCACTGTGGGCCCATGTGACGACTCGGGGACGGGAAAAGTGTACTTTAAAGTCCCCGAGGTCAACGTTGGCTGACATCAGCTCGTCCGTCGTGACTTCCTGGCAGCCGGGAACTTAACAAGTAGTTAGCGGACGAGCGGCGATGCGGCAGATGTTTTGTGTTTCGAGCAAACAGTTTACTGGAAGCCAGGCGGTACTCCTGCGCAATTACAGCGAAGACGAGCAGGGGGAGAGAGGATAAGATGCCAGCGCCCGGTCTTTCAGGGCCACAACCAGAGCTGTCAGAACGTTAGCAGGAGCAGCAGGATGTCACGAGCTAACAGTGTTGATGTGTGTGTGTGTGTGTGTGATGTGCACTCATACCAGACGGCTCAGTCTTCTCCGCAGCATCCTCTTATCTT
>KV751335.1:3329991-3350836 GCA_001698575.1 Mola mola
TCATCACCCCACCCCATCACTGCCTGTGCAGCAAGTGTGTGCGTGTGCCTTTCCATACAGTGGTCGAGGCTGTGCTTGTTAACATGTTCTAGCTCACTGACTCCCCTCAGCAGGTCAGGGGGGTAGGGCCTCCATGCTGGGCCAGGTGAGGAAGAGGAAGAGGAAAACAGCAGGGAAAACAAACAACGTGACACCAACGTGCCTGCTCCAGTGACAGACCTGAAAGAAGCCCCGCCCAGTAACTAGAGCTCATTTTGTTCAGGAAGTGAGTCAAGAAGGGGTGCCTTACACCGTACAGTTTTGTTTGTCTTGTATGCAGACAATTTTGCTCCTAAAATATTAAGCTTGAGGAGCATGAAGAGACAGGCAAAAAAGCAATAAGATGCAGGTGAAAACAAGAGGAGACTATAAGCCACACACAAATCATGCAAGGCAAATCGTGGGGAAATCACAATCGTGGGGAACACCTTAATACATCTTGTAGAATACCACCGTAGCAAACATGTAAGAAAAATGAAGCATGAGGTGTAAAGATGGCCTGTTTGTGTGTGTACATTGGTTGTGGTAGTTGGGGTGGGGGCGCTTGTGTGTGGTGTCATTTTGCGGGCCCCTCTGCACTCACCTGGAACAGAGCACTTCCCCTCCCCGAGTCTTATCTGTTCCCAGAGGAAATACCTGCCACAGGTAAACACGACCCCTCGACCCCTCGGCCCCTCGGCCATCCTCTCTCAGCCGCCCGCACTCCGTCCTGGAGCCTGTCAGAGCCTAAATCCAAGGATTAGCTCGACCACGAGTCTTAACGTCCACCTCCGAGCCTCACCTGGTCAGAAGACCAGGTCCTCCGAGCGCCCTGCCGGCCCCACTGTGCCAACTACCTTAGACGTTCTTCACGCACCAGAGAGGGAGCCTTTATCTCTCCTCCTCCTCATCCCTCTGTCTCAAATTTAATCTTATCTACATATCACCAGGTGTAACCAAATATCCCTGTTATCAACTGAGGTGTCTTCAGCTCTGTTTTGCATTGTCACAGGAGTGATTTATCCCGAGGGAAACCGAATATAAATGTCATCTCTCACAAGACTCATGTGGTATTTGGTGACGGAAGTTAGCTTCATTAGCCCGCGTAAGAAATATGATGAAATATCAAAAGTGATCACGTTAAAGAATGATTGTAATTAAAATGGATACAGACTCTACTTTTAATGACTTTGGAGTGTAATTAATTCTTCTACACTATCTACGACAGAGTTTCTAATATATGTGGGGGTGGTGATTTATTTTCAATTAAAAATTGAAATAAGAGTTTTTCAGTGAAATATGACATAACCAGTGATCATCGTGAAGTGAATGCCACACCCTTCTCATTTTACAGATGATATATGGATGTGGTCATGGCGTCCAGCAACAATGTGCATGCACACAATTAAATATGCATACATGCTGTATCCTGACATAGATGTGGTCACTGGAATGCTGCTGAGAGCTGCACATTTGTAAAAATGGCACAAACCTCTAAGCATGTTAAATGTGCCAATTTATCCCAACACAGAGTGGAGATCTTCACGCTGTGTGTTTAGGCTTGTTCTCCCAGCAGTCATGCTGTAATAACAGAAAAATATGAGGAGGAAGGTTGGACGGGCAGGCTGATATTCCCAAGGGACAGGTGGCTATGTTTGATGGAGGTAAAAGTCCCACAATCCCCTGTCTCGCTCCAGGACAGAGGCCACAGGCTGCCGGCAGTCTGGCCCATCACGGACATCCCTCCCCCCTCCCCACCTCCACCAGGTCAGGGTTACTCTCTCACCCCTTGGCCGCCCCTCCCCCTTCTCCACTGTCACCTGAGCCACACAGGTAAATGCTTGACTCTATTTGATGGATGCGGTTTCCCACGGTGACAGTGATGTACGCAGGAGGGCCAGAAGCCCATCGCCCCCCCACTCCCTCCCTGGTGGAGTCTGGAGCTGGAGTGGTGATTTTCGTGCTGATAACCTCCTCGGTGCACCCCTTCTAGCAGGGGCGGCAGAAACCGGAGAGGACAAGACATCCTGTGTCATGCACCTGAGTGTACGCCTCATCAGACTAAAACAAAGAGGGCTCCGCTCAAAAATAGGCCCACTGAGACATCCGCACGCTTCAGAATGACATAGTTAGCACTTGCATGTGATATGACCGCTGACTCATTCTTACCACGCAAAAAGTCATAGAATATATTGAACTAATTAAGTGGCATCTGTTTTAAAAAAGTGTTTAAAAAAAAACAGTCCCTAATTGACCAAAAAAAATCAATGTTTTTGTTCTTTATCAAAGACAGTCCCTCCCTCGATCTCCTCCTCTCTCCTCCCTGTTATTAGCAAATGACACTACATTCGAGATAAGCGGGACAATGGTGTGGTTGAAGGCCTGGATCACAGTTGTTTCTTATCTCTCACCTCATCTGCTGCCTGTGGTGTCTCTGTCAGAGGATGTTGTTAAACCAAGTCAAACACTCAAACATCCTGTGGCATCACCCTGCCTATATAACACACACACACACACACACACACACACACACACACACGCACACACACACACACACACACACACACACACACACACACACACACCTCCTTTATGGCAGTTAACACTGTGCTGGGGCTCGGCCACTGCGGACAGTTCACGGATCCCAGAGATGCTGTTTGCTGATGTGAGGGGAGCCTGGATTACACGTCGGAAGACTTGAATAACACAAGGGTGATCCATTCAGACTTTAAGTTAGACCAAGCCTGAATACAGATTAAATAAAAGTCAGAGGCTCTCCTTCACTTCGAAACGAAGATCCTGCAGCAATTTCAATTTCTCAATCCTTGAAACAGGATGACTTCAAAGAACCCAATTAATAGAAATCACAATTATGCATTTTTACCAGCTAAATTCAGAGTAAACTTTTTGACATACTCTCATCAGCAGCAGCCCTCAAACTGCTTTCATGGTTGCTCACGCATACGCACATCTCTTCCGTGAGGGGAGGCAGCCCCGGTGCAGGCAGGTTAATATTGGGAGCACTTGACAACAATGGTGTGTTATGAGGTACTGTGGCGGTAATAAGGTCTTTGTTGGGACTTTAGAGCACAGCCACATCACATCATTACTCATCCTGGGAGAGCAGTTGCCAGTCGGCATGGCAACCGGGACTTGGCTGAAACCAGGAGCAAGACCAGAATCTCAATGCCCAGAGGGGGAACACACACACAAAGGGTGTCCTAGAGAAGGAAAAAGTTTACAAGCGGCCACAGTGACCCCAAATCACTGCCTCCGCAATGGAAAAAGTTGAACTAAAACCCAACAAAAAGAAGAAAATATTGTTAAAGGAAAGCTTGAATAAGTTTATCATTGAATTAAAATTTACATTTTTATTTAAGATTAAATTATAACAGCGCTTTGTCCAGCATTTCATTTCATTTCATTTCATTATGCAAAGTAAACTTCTGATTAACTTCGATAAACAAAGGATTAGCCAAAGAAACAGGAAATGGATTCGGTTCAGTCCTCCTCCGTGTCCACCTGCACCCACGCTGAGTGTGTGAATGGACAGATTAGCAGTGGACAGTGCCGTCAGTGGAGGTATGCAGCGGTGTGAGAGTTTTATCCTGCAGGTTGTTGGGTGTGTTGGGTCAGCGCGAAGCGGTCAGCAGCTGCTGCCTGGCCTAGGTCCCACAGTTCCCAGGCTGGGGGGATTGACAGGCCAGTAATAAAATCAGGCGCCCTGGTTGGGCTGTGTGCGGCCCATTGTTCCCCCAGCAAGGCCCGCGGCTGCTGTTTACTTTCTCCCATATGCATTATTCAACGGCACAGGAGCTCCCGGAGAAAGGGGCCCCATTCAGGGATCCTCTTGCCCTTGTTTTGTTTTGCTAATTTTCAATTAAAATAAACCATCTCTTGCCAGTGCCATGGCTGAGTGGGGAAAGAGAGAGGGACACTGTCCCTGCCTGAGGAGATTAGACCAAATGTACTGTGTAACGTGTAGATGAGAATGTGGGATGTATCATTTATAGTGTCAGTGATATGTTTTTCTATAGTAGGATTTAAACTGAGACAATGAGAGGGGTTGCTGTTTCAGTTGAGTTGAGAGCATACGCTGGGTTCTTATTTATGTTATTGTTGTTGAACATGTCCCCAAGCGTGACCTATATATATATTTTGGGGTTTTTTTGTGGAGTGGATTATGTATGTTTAAAAAAAATCAAATATCTTCCCATTTATCTGCAGACATTACGAATTTCACCCTTGAGGTTGCAACAGGAGGATTCCCATATGGAAGGGGAAAGTTGGCACTAATCACAAAGACAATGGCTCTTCAATAATGACTCCCAGAGGTCATTAAACGAAGCCGGCCCGGGCTAATCAATAAGTCCAGTGATAGCTCTCCTTTAAAGTCGCCTCTTTCTCACAGGAGGGGGCCGAGCCGGCCTCTCTGAGTGCGGGGACAGATACGGTGACAGTGGGGAACTGGCCGAGTTAAAGATTCACCACACATCTGTCACGTCAGCCGGGGCTGCAGATCACGGTCTGCCCCCGCTGACAGCCCGCCTGCCACCATGCCTACCTGTGGCTGTCCTTTCGTCTGTTGCTTCACCATCTGCCTCTCTTCTTTCGGTTTCTGTTGATTAAATAATTCCCTATGTGTAACTTCTACCTTCCGCATTTTTAAAAACACCCGATTTCTCACATCCTCTTCTACAAATTACCTCTTCAAAAATTTTGAAAAGCACTCTTAATTGTGTGGCACCCAAAACGGGAACTCAATATGCCTGTCAAATGCTGATAATTGCAGAGGTTAGCAGCAACCTGTTGTAGCCTGTTTTGAGTCACACAGCAGCCAAAATGCATTCAACACAATTGCTCGAACAGTACATGCGACCTTCCACACTCCGAGGACTGCTTATTTCTGTGAGGGGAACTGGTTTCTCTGTGGCAGCAGATCCACAGTAGCCTGTTACCGCCTGGTGTGGGGATTTGACCGTGGAGGACGTATTGGTTCGGCTGGTCTGTTCCCCTGCTGGGTGCAGGTGAGCTCTCAATGTAGCCCTCAGCACCTGCCCTCTTTGTTCCCTTGTTGATGGCTTTTTACGGCATGGAGGGGGGATCTGTCTGTCTGGCTCTCGTAAAGCCAGTGGCGTGGGGCCCAGTAAAAGTGACACTGCTGCCAGGGTATTGTGTGGGGCCCCCATGGCTCCCGGAGTGACCCAACCAGGCAGGGAGAAAGTCAAGTTTAGCACCCACCAGAACTGCCGCTCATGCTTAAAGCGTTCATTCCTGTGAATTTTATAATCAGACACAAAAATTGGGATTTAAAAGCATGCAAGTAAACTGTATGAAGGCACACAGAGGAAACCCCCAGAGCTTGATAATTATCACTCCAGTGTGTCACTATTTTACTGCTGTCTCTCTGCCTGTGGAAAACTACCCAGCCCACTGAAGAAAATCCAGTAATGTTTTGTCTAAAGGAAGCAATCAATTTTGATTATGATTAAAATAAATGGTGTAGAGCCACTTAAAGAATCAGGTTAACCTAGATTACATTAAAATGCCACTTAATTAAATTGATAACCACGCAGCGTTATAATAAGAACACACAAAAAACTCAGTTTTACTTTTTACACATGATGATACCTGAGGAAAAGTTTGAATTTAGGACAAGTGCACAGTTAAGTATTTAGTAGTAGTTTAAGTTAGTATTAAATATTTAAATTTAAGTATCCAACAACTTTGAAAAACCTGTTACATGGATTTTAAAAAATCCTGCTGTCTCAGCTCCCTTTTTTATTTTTAAAATGAACATGTAGTAATGCCAGTTTATAATCAGAGCGGCTCTGACTGAGTGACTATTACTGTAATTCTGCATCAAGGCTCCGTTTTATATTGATAAAAGCCTAAAATTGTAAATAAAAAGGAATACCTTTGCATTTAGGGGCTTTTATAACAACATATAATTATCTTAAGATAATTTGGTAAGTCCCCCTCTAATGTAACATGACAGCCGACCTCTAAGAGGGTTTATTCAAACTTCCACAGTTTGGGTGACAAACACTGAGTCCCAAGCACAATGAAGTAGCTTAATGGCTGTGGGAGATCAGTGATTGTACAGAAATAAGCCCCACATTAATGTATAATTTATATGATTCTCATAGATATGAAATCTCACTGATAAGCTCAAGCAAATTAAGTGTCTGAAAGGAGGTCCATAAGCAGCTTGGTATTTGAGATCAGGTCTTTGAGTGGGAGCATCTTAGAAACCAATTACCAGACAAGAAATAGATCATTATTTTTTCTTAGAGGATTGGGTTGTGGGCATGTGTGTAGGGGGGGGGGCAAAGGTGGTTGCTAAAAGGAAGGGAAGGCTTTTCTAGATTGAGGAGGGAGGGCACAATAAAGACATAATCATTTACCCTCAACTTTTCCTATCCAACTTTCAGATTTTAATTTGCCGTCTGTGAAGTGGTACCTAATTTACTTTCGCCTCATCCCTTCAATGCACCATTGTTGCCGCTAGTGAGATTCAGAGCTTCCTCTCTTAGCTCACCTCGGCGTGAAATTGGTTTAATGAAGCTGAAAGGTATGGGGCTCTCACAACACTGTGGATTCCAGTGACACTGCTTGATCCTCCCACCCCTCCTCTCAGCCCCCCCACCACCGCAACCCAACTCCCTGCCCCTTGCATTACGGCGACAATTTATAACACACCCCACAAAAGATCCCTATCTCGGACATTACATCAGTGCATATTACTGTCCCTTTCAGAGCGCCAACCCTTCAGACTAATGCTGGCGGGGTTGGGGTACTGCCCGATCGATTTATAGCATCTGATGATGCACTTGAAATAATCAACCAAAACCAGGATTCAAATGGATTAGAAATCTAGCCTGGTAAGAGAAACTGTGCTATAACTTGAAAGTAGGAGGAGAAGAAGTAAATAAGAGAATCCAAACAGGTGAAACTACTCAGAGAAAGTTTCTCTGCCTCTTCCAATCTGACCCTGTTGAAGGTGTTCTCCTGTTACCTGTCCTCCCGGGTGTGTCTCCTGATGGGAATGGGAAGGAAGTCCTATGGGATTATTGTGTGTGTATGTTGGTACACTTTACATTAATATGATCTCTGTAAGTCCTATCGCTTACTGCTTCTCATCCCCTTTTGGGACAATGGAGTGGGAACGCATCCGTAACCAAATATTCTGGCCTGTACAGAAAGAAAGTAGGCTACATGAGAGCACTGAAACAGCATAATATGCAAGGTTCGTGCTTGTGGTTTGACTTTCCGTGCCAGAGATGTGGAGGGATGGTATGAACAGTTCTTCCGAGTAAATACAGGTTTTACTCGTGATGATCATTCAAAAGACCCCTTCAAAGTCCAACAACTCTCCATGGCGACACAAAGACGACAAACATTGTAAGATACTTAACATTTACAAGTGGATATTGGATGTTGTTGGTCATAATGTTAGAGGTATCTTGCACATTGCTTGCTTGGGAAAAAAATAACTCGTTAGGCAGGTACCTTGGCATTACCAAAATAACCCCTTTGCAATTTATTTTCAGTTGTGGGAAGTGTTCCAGTGGTGAGCACTTTTGTACACAGTCTAAACCAATGGCACCTAGCAAAGTTCATACCTTCGCCAAGACCCCTTAAAGTGAAAATCCTGGATCCGCCTCTTTGTAATGGGTTCGTTTCTGGCCCGTTCCCCATCAAGTTCTTTTTTTTTTAAAAAAAATTCATCCAGTTGTTTTTGCATAATCCTGCTAACAAACACACCACCTGAAAAATAGACAGGGGTGAAAACCTGCCATCCTCTGCAGAGGTAAAAAAATAAGCTCACAAAATGTCAAAAAAGGAAATACAATCCTACACACGTCCGTTATTGAATGAAAACATAAAACTTAACAACTTTTAAATTCATGTTGCTGGCTTCAACCGAACAAAAATAAATACTTAGATAAAAGAAAAAATTACCAAGTTAGGCACAAACTAAGCAAAATTTGAAACATTAAAAAAAAAAAAATCAAAAAGCTCTTACAGCCTTAGTACATCACATTCCAACAGAAGTTCAGTTAATGGCAACAAAAGAAAAAAAGGTAACACCAAAATGTTTCAAAAGTAACACATTATTTGGAAACATTACAAAACTAGAGAGCACATAACTCGTTATTCAGGGATGTCCTACGTCACAATTTTAGAAAATCTTTATCATTTCCTGGGTGTCTCACAGAATTAAATTGTATGTTCTTTAAGCTGGCCCTATCCTATTAAAAAGGCCAAAGGAAAGTTTAATGACAGTTCATGAATGACTCTGAGTAATCTCGTTCACAGTGTTGCAGACAGACAAACAAAAAGAATTCTTTAAAAAAAACTTAAGCTCTGGGGTGGAGGTCATCAATGATAACTTACTAAATTACCTGGTTAGTTTATCTCCAGCCTCTTTTTCGTTTATTATACTAACCAAAACAACAATCACATAAAACAACTAGCTGTGCTGTTTTGGAAAGCAGGCAGGTGTTCCATGGTTGCGTTTGTAAAACATTCTAAATAATGCCTGCAGTTAAAAGCAAGAGCATGAATTATTACTGTTGCATACCTACCAACTGCCAAAAACCTCACTCAAACTGGTCAAGCTGGTTACCAACTAGCAAGACCAATGCAATGAAGCTAGTAGATTATAACCAGATTGGCCAGTTTGAACTGGCTTTGAGCTAGGAATAGAAGAACATGGCAACAACAAGAATTTACCATCCCTGACATGTGGTGGGAGAGTAGCTCCCAAGTCTTCTGTTATCTTCATGCTTATGTATTAATTTCAATTTATTTTTCAAATTTTCAGTTGCTTTTTTTCTTGTTTGAATTAGGAAGAAAAGTACTGCTAGCTACTTAAAAATCTCCTGGTTGTGGTCCACACACATAAAGTGGACAAAACATCACAGCCCCCATCCTGCCTCCTTAACACTTCTACAAACCGAGGAACAACTGGCCTGAACTGACTCTATAAAGGGGGGCGTTTGTTCCGCTTTGAGGTGTTTAGAATTAAGGCTATATAAATTTATAGTTTACTGTGAATTATTTTCTGTGTTTTCAGTGCATTTATAATTAACTTAAAAGCTAGAATCATATTAATTGCATGTACACATACTTGGCCAATAAAGCTGGTTCTGATTGAACTTCCTCAGACTTTACTTTTAAGAGCTTGAGAAAGAGATTTCTTAAAGGTAACTCCTCAACTGGAAGAATGATTCCAACATGCAAAACCTGTTTGAATGTTCAGATGGGTGCCTGGGTATTGCTTTTAGAAATATTTGAAAAACTCAGAACTGATCCTTTAATACAAAGGCATGGGCACAAGATTTGACAGAGAGAGACAGCAGAAAATAAAGGAAGAAAGAGAGAGGGGAAAAAAGAGAAGGAAGAGTGAGTTCAAACTCTTTAAGAAAGAGAGAATAGCCTGAGAAGACCAGGAAATGGACAGGGCTGATACACAAAGGTTTCTTTACAACATAATGACACGGACATTATGCTGAACTCTGGCCGCCGTAACTGAAAAAGAACGACCACTTTCACTGCGGTGGTGCTCCGGCCAGCAGCACGCACTGCTGTTTGTCTTTCAAATGCCATTGTGGGTGAGGCCACTAGTGTACGCACAAAGTGCCTGTTACAACTTTCCATTCACTGACGGATTGTTAATCCCACAATGGAATGTCAAATTACCACCGTATGATTTTTCCAAGCATCATCCTGTCGGAGTTGGGAAATGAGTTTTCACACTTTGTTTATTTTTCCTGTGGTTTCATCGTGTCTGGGGAGAGCTCAGTGATAAAGCAGATTATAGACTCACATTTACATACAGAGAGCCTCTAAACTGTTGCATTTAGCTTCTTCCCAGTGTAAAACCCAATCCACAGTGGTTGCAGACTAGGGGGATTACAGTTTAGCAGAACCACGGGAGAGCTATCTTTTACAGGTAATTACACAATTATCAGTAAACACTGTCACTAGAGACACAAAGCCATAGAAGAGGTCATACAAACTGCTGAATGATTCACTTCAACACCGCTGCTTTCACAAAGAGGACGGACCTGTGAGGGACGGAGAAAAGCCATTACACATGCTTGACAGGAGGACTACATTTGTGTTTCACGATCAAAGATGAGAACCGAGCCCCACAGTAATATAAAGCAGTGGTCTAACATGCGCTTGGTTTTTCATTACCTTCTTGAAATGACCCTCAGGATTATATACATGTAAACTGTTGTCCATGTATTTAATTTAAATTTACAGCACGAAAACAGGACATCTCTCTTTAATTCGACATTAAACGCATCCCACAGGCAGAGCTGAATACCGATCACCTCCCTGGTTTGGGGTGACATGACTGCTATTTACCACTAGTGGGCGGTAGTAAACAGATGACGCAAGACTCCTAGGATCCCTTGAAGGGTCCGGCTCAGAAAACATTGGAACAGTGTTGGAAGCCAACATTGATTTTTACAGATTTGTTGAATGACGCAGGTCAAGAGAGACAGCAAGGTAGATAAAAAGACAGATGAGTTTGCTGGGGCTAAGTGTCAGCTTACGTCCGTGTGTTTTAATTAGTCTGTAAACATTAGGCAGAATTAAAGGAATGGATAAGATGTGACACTTGAAGGACCGGTCCACAACAAGACTGATTGACTTTAAGTCACATTTAAAGTATTTACCTGTCCAGTTCTCCTTATCTTAGGCTGTGGTGGCTGGAAAGGTTAGTCAGAGTGCAGCGTCTTTTCACCTGGAGCGCACAGCCACAAACACTTAAACACACGGCCCACAATGGAAACCCCGTATAGTGTTACCAGCATGTGGTCCGTGGTGACACACCGTCTTCCCTGCAGTCTTGCATACTCACCACATCGATTAACACACACTCACGCAGCAAAACACTCTCCTCCACTAAAGCAGCCCTGCAGGTCTTTCTAAATCTCTCCTCAGACAACACACCGTGAAGTAATGACGAATTAGAGGGGAGGAAGGAGGTCTCCTTAAGATTTATAGGTTTTAAGTCCTGTTACTGTCACCCAGGAAGAGCCACAGGCCTGTGGCTATACATAACAACAACAACAACAACAACAAAAACATCAACCACCAAACACCACCCCGCAACTAGTGGGATTAGTAGACGGGGTGGTTGGTGGACACAGGAATCGTGTAAATAAATTTTTAAAAAAAAAACAGAAATCGGCTTTAAATGGATCTTAATTTGTAAACCTGTCATACACACTGACCTCTCAATGGGTTATTAAAACCTCATATGTGATTTTTTTTCTGTGCTATTTTTGATCCTAATCATCATTCCGTGATGGACCAGCCCACCATTTTCTGTATCAGTTAGCAAAGTAACAAACCACATTTTTATATTTATGCTCCATATTCATTAACACAACCATTTTCATCCATTAAAATGTACAAAAGCAGAATGAATTTCCCTTTTCTTTTTTAGTACAGTCAATTGTGGTATTGATGGTGTATAGTCTTTCTTATGCACAAAAACAAAAATGTCACAATTAATGTTAGAATGTTTTTACATAAACTAAACTAAAATATTTCTTATTATCAAAAACAAGTGATTAAACGGTGATAATACTGATTCTTATTATACATTGGGTGGATTGTTTCTATGTGATGTTCCTTTAGGCCTTGGAGGGGGTCATATGTCAACACATCAAAACCTGGGCATAAAATGGTAATTTACCACACAGTGCAAAATTAGACATGAAGAAGAATAAGACATTTAAATGAACCTGCATGATCGAGATTTTTCCTATGTTGCAGTTGTTTATCTCTGAATGTACTGCGTTACAGTGTGTTCTTTGAGTCTGTTTTTAGACAGAAAATGTGAGACAAAGTTTCTGTGGCCACACTTCATTCCAGTTTGCTTCTCCCAGAAAAGAGTTGGTAAGTGCTCTGAAATTAGATATTTTGTTCTCTCTGTCAGACTTCATTTACTTCTTAACCTCTCATCCTTTCATTCCTATTTTTTTTTTTCAAAAATTGACAATAAATAACTCCTCTTTCCTACACTTCCTTATAAAGCTACAGCATCCTACAGGGATGATGAAGAGTTTGTTGGTAAGAATGTGACATAGATGTCACATTAATGTGATAAATCTAATGTTTTGTTACAAACACAAAACATATAGCAACAACACAAGCACATATCACCTTATGATAAGCAAAAAGATAAGCGATATCTTTGATTTAAAGATATTTATGAAATCACCCAAAATAACTACAAAAGAACCCTCGGGTATAATATTTACTGTGCTTCTGTGGTTACAGACTACATATTTCCGTACCACAGGCGCTCCCATCAACGTGAAAACATACGCACAGTGTGACTCACACAAATGTCATGAAAACAACCACTGGTTTAAGAATCGTGCACTGATTCACATGTCAAACCACTGTTGAGAATCATCATTACATACATTCTGAAGGGGTTATTCTAGTTCTCCTGAGATCATGCATACTGGTAATGGGACAATAAAGTTCGTGCACATGTACACCTTTCTAGGAATACTGCTGCGGGACATCAGAAAGTGGGGATTCACAATGATAGTGACCAATAAGAGGTTCTCACTGGTTAACAAGAAAGCATGAGCCATGCGGCGGAGGGGCCCCGTGTTCAGTGGATGGGCTTACACCCCAGACAGGTATGTACTGTGCAATTACCAGACTAGCTCAGAGCATGCAATAATCAGTAGGTGCTGTACCATTACGGGGGCAGCGGTGCACACACAACTTTAAAGACAGAACCCGACAAAGAGTGTCAGGTGTCGAGATTTACTTCACCTGACTAATTTTCCCCTGGCCTTTCGAAAGCACAGGGCACTCTCCCAAGACAAGCACATTCTGACACGGTCTGCGGTGGGTGTGTCCAAGCATGTGAGACTTTGTGTAGGTGTGCTCACAAATGTAAAAACGGGGCATGCCTGGGAGACGAGTGACAAACAGAACGCATGCGGGTGTTTATTTTTGTCTCATGGATGACCGTGCGAATTTGCACTTCATGGTGTCTAAGTCTGACACGAGGCATGTGAGTGTGACAAGTCCATCATCAGAGGCTGAACGTAGAGATGGCAAGAATGTGTTTGTGTGTCTGGATGTGTGTGTGCTGGAAAGAGGCTTGGGCACATATGCGTGAGGAATCTTACATGCATGAACACACATATGAGAGATATACAAGAGTTGTTTAGTGTGCGTGTGTGGGTGCATGTTTGTGTTTGTATGCATGCATACATGTGTGCGGGTGTGTGTGTGTGTGTGTGTGTGTGTGTGTCTCCAGCCATGTCTGCAGGGTGAGGTGGAGGCCGAGGCTTTGGCAGCAGGTCTGGCACGTCTTTCAGGCCCAAACCTGCAAAAGAGCAAGAGAGAGGGAAAAGAGTTAGAGAGCAAATAGGTGTGACAGTCTGTCTGCCCCCGTGTGATACACTTCACTTGTATCTCATCAGCATTAAAATCTCAAAACCAAATGTAGCTCGATCCAACTGTCCTCTACGCATAAGTAAGTCAATTTCCTTTTGTGCACACCCAAATATGAGTTCTACTAGATACAATTGTTGCAGTTTTACTTTCTTCATGTTACTGCAAAGATTCATATCTACAAACTTTGTTTTTCTTCAACATTTCAGCCAGGCACATCGCCGCTGATGAACACATTGTATTCTAGCAGTCACACGATTCAGGAATGTGTGTAAGAAGTATTTGCGGTGCTCTTTTTTAAAAGCCAAAGTCGTTTTTCATTTAAACGATTTACACAGTTTATCATTTACCTTGATTTAAGCTTGCAAAGATTCAGCTTCAAGGTCACTACTGTATGTGAAACATGCTGCCATTCATATCATCAGCTTCTCTCCCCAGTCATCAAGGTGGGTTAGCAACGTGTAATCAAGATTATAGGTAACATTTCAAAATTAAGTCAAACCTCAGCTGAGGATAATGTTAGATAAAAGGATTTCCTGGGTAATATCCAGGCAATAACTGCACCTACATGAGAGCGCTTCTTCGGATGGTACGTGTCCCCTAAGGCAGTAAATCACTCCACATTGTGACCGTGGCACAAAAGTGATGTTGGAGAATGTATCAACTCCGTAAAATCAAAGGAAATCTCTATTCAGTGGCGATAAAAGAACGCCTTAACCGCCTATCGTGATGGGGCCGGTTATAGAAAGGGAGAATGGATTAAGAGAGAAAACAGAGAGGAGAAAAGTGGAGAGTGTACAGGTGAAGTCCTATGGCTACGGGGGTTTGCTCAGCTGTGTAGTATTCTTTTCTGCACCCCACCCAGTAACCAAAGGCCAGGATATTTTTCCATTTCACTGTTTTACACCCTCCCTCTCTCCATCTCTCGCTTTCGTATTTGCACAGGTGAGAGGAGAGCAGTCCAATGCATGTGGGTGGGAGACTTGAAAGTCAGGTTTGCCTGGCTGGTGGAAAAACTGTAGATGGATGGAGATCTGATGGCGGAGGCCCAGCCAGCCCTTTGTCTGGAGAGACAGACAGCAAACACGCAAACATACAAAAACAGAGGAATTCTGTCAAAGACCGCTTCGCTCATAAACACCATTAGTCATAATGACCTCTTACGCTGTGAATAAGTACAAGCAGAGTGTAAATGGCATAAGAAGTTGCAGCAAGAAGGACACAAACCTGTCAGACACAAATGAACACTCCGAATAAAGGGAGGGACCAAAACACAGGGTGGACAGAGTGCAAGGGAGGCAAGTTGAGCAGTGCACGAGTCATAAGGGTGGGAAGGTATGGCTCCAAGGGCCAAAAGATCAGAGCGTGTGCACAGGTAACCCTAGACACCATGTGCCAGAGTTTCACGTGTTCCTCTCATTGTCTTAACAGGCTGAAGCTCCTGTTTCTGCAGCACAGAGAGCTTCCTGGGAGATGAGGTCCAAACACCACCACACACCTCCTCACCCCACCTAACCCCCAGACCCCCCACCCTGCCAAAGTAAACACAGGTACAATAAGCAAACACATGCATAATACGTCAGCACGTACACATGAGAGCATTAGGCAAACACTGGTGTGCATAACCAAGCCTGTGAAACTGGCCTTTATTGTGCATGCTCATGCACAAGCAAAGCCAGTGCATACAGAGAAGTGCTCCAAGTGGGAAAATAATGTACAGCTGGTCCAAATCAAAGTCATGTTTCAGAGAAGAGCCACTCAGCCCCTTTCCTTGGCAAAAAAAAAACAACAACAACAAAAAAAACAGAGCAAGAGGAAACTGGAGGAACGAGTCGTAATTTCCCAAGAATTACCATTACACCCATGTCATGATAGTTTGATAGTTGTGCTCAGACATATGAGGCGGGGTTATCAGATATGAGGATATGTTAACCAGAGACAGCTTCCTCTGTCGCTCTCTGTCTCTCTCTCTCTCTCTCTGTATAATTCCACCAAAGGGGTGTGGTCTCCTTCCTGACCTTGTCGCCTAAATGACATCCAATAATGTCCTTTTTGAAAAATTTACAACATTGTTAATATTGGAGATACAGTAAGGGAAATGCAATTTTTTTAAGGTCTACAATAACTGACAGAGCCCTGTGTTGCCTCTGCAAAAATGGCTGCCGACTAACTGCAAGAATGTACCCCAGGTTAGACAGTATCTAATGAGAACGTCATCATCAAACTATCAGTACTGTACTGTTACAGTCAGCCAAGTCACTCAATGAACAATTTCCACCTGTTTACATCTTTTTGTTTGTGTAATAGAAATAAAAGCATAGGCATACAGTTCAAATGTGATAGCTTGTGAAAGTGAAACAACTTAAGCTAGGGTTACGATAGTTCTTAAGAAATTTGAATGCTGATGTAATGCTTTTCTACTAGACAGGTCTAGTACGGTCTAGGTAATTAGTATTACCGTGGTTAATAAACAGTTAAGGTAAGATCTGCATGTTTCTGTAATATGGCTCAACTTCAAAATGTGTAAATGCATCATAATTTAGAGCCATATGAAATATTCTGTCCTCTGTTCCTTCAGTTTGGATATGAGTTGAGTCGTATGCTCAAAAGACGCACTGTGATTTGTCAAGAAAGAAGATACAAGTCGTCATCCATTTCAAGTTTTAGTGTTAGTCTGGTCAGCTCTAAATGTATCCGTATTTATTTAAGTATGCAGCTGCAGCTTTGACGTGCATCCATGTCGTGATACTATCACATCTGTCCTATCGTACCACAGGCTTGTACAACAACAACACATATTGTTAAACTGTTTAAAGAAGCCCTTAAATTACTGGACAAAAAAACAAACTCACATCACTTTTTGCATTATTATTGAAAAATATAATAGTTGTTTGGTTTTGAAAAGTTTTCAATTCTGACTAATGTTTGTTGGCGTGTAAAATAATTCATGGTTGAGCCCCCACATCACCTCAACACGACATTGCAACAGCTCAAGAAGGCACAAGACAAACAAGATCAACAGTAAGGGGAGACTGCTATATCAACAACAGCTCAACAAAATGTACTCAATCCACCTTCTCAGTTATTGCAACAAAACAGCAAAAAAATCAGCAGATAGACAGTCATGTTCTCATTAATAGTCCTATAATTCCTTTGTAGTCTGTCCCATAAGGGCATTTATAATGCTGCTGTTGCTATGTTTTACCGTTATTATTGTTGTTGTTAATTTTATTGTTATTGTTGTATTGTTATTCTGTGTTTTTATTGTAATATGCACTACCTGTCCAGGGACAACAGATGAAAATAAGCATTGTGCTATACCTGGTGCAACACATCTATTGCATGCTGTCCCTGTTTCAAACAAATGAAGCAAATAAAAATAAATAAATAAATGGAAGCTAAAGATCAGGTAGGTGATAGAGTGTTATTTTATGTAAATCAGGCCCTGGTATCTCTTGATCTCTTGCTGTTAATTTATTTTTTCTACATTTTTTTGGGGGGGGCAAAATGCCATCTAGTTCCATTACATTTAAGAGAAAACCGACACCATAGCAGCAGCTAACAGCCCCAAATATCTTTAACTAGCACCAAAACATGGATAACGGGGAAAAAAAATGGTTAAATAGCACTATGTTTACAATATGTAGCTTTGGCTTTGTGTTAAACTGTCACTTTTTTATTTTGTTGACCTCAAATGTGTTTAAATTGAGCAAGTGTGGTGCTATGTTTTGTTAAAAACTGCATAAACTGGTATGTAGCGTTCTGAATATACCAAGACTGCTTCTGGATGCAACTTTCCTGGCAGTGGAGCGTGAGGCTCAGATTTATGTCCCGTACGGTGAGTGACAGGAAACATGCTCATGAATGACCCCTGATGTCCCCTGACATGATATTTTAGTACTTAAACACCACTCACATAATATTTTATACTGCATGTCACCTGTCGTATTGTCACTATTTTGTAAAGAGTTAAGTCGATCCTGAGTAGGAGAAACTATTTTCCATTTTAGCCTGTATCTATATTAGTAGTGCTTGTCCAGAGTTCTTTGACTGTCTTTAAGTAACTTGTTCCACTAAAAATAAAACTGTTGGCCCTGGATAACTGAAACTAATTATCAGCCCTCTATGTTAACACTCGTCAGCCTCCGAGAAACGAGAGATGTTTAAAATGATAGACCCCTGGACAAACTGTCCACCTGTAGTTAGGCACACAACACAAGCTGTCCATCAAGGCTCAAGGAGGACGGTGAACATGTTGAAAGTGAACAAGTGCTTCTCTTTCTTTCCTGCCTGCAGCACATCAACAGTCAGGTTGATTCGTGCACACAGAACTCGCTTCGAGAGCAGAGTCACCTGTGAGATCATGACTGCCCTCAGGTCACTTTGTGCGCTACTTTGTGCACTGGCTTAGTGTTTCACACGCAGGCACCATTCATTATCTCTTCTCTTATGTTTGTTTGTGCCTTCATACTTTTGTCTACATGTGTGTAATATTAGAATTGGCTTGTGAGCAACATTAATTATGACATATACTCATAGCGTTTGTAGTATTTAAAATTGTCCATATTCAACAGAACTGGTTCAGCAACAGTTCCTGAAACCGTGTGCATGTGCATGTGGGTTTGGGCATGTGTGTGTGTCTGCACGCGTGCATGAGTGAGTGGGTGGGAAAGACACGGAGTGAGAGAAATGGACCCTCCGAGCCTTGACTTGAAATCAAATTACAGCTGCTCCCAAAAGAGACTGTACTCTATATCAAAATAAAGCAAAATCTCTGTAACATATCCATATCAAAACATGACAGAGAGCTTGACGATGATGATAACATGCATCTTTGACTTTCAAACTGCTCGTAGGATAACATCCCTGATTTCCGCCATTCCCATAATGACAACAGAGATAGTGATTGATAAAGCAAGCCACTCTCAGTGGAAGGTCATGGGCTATTGGCTACTCTCTGATAACTGTTACATTGTGCTGAGGAAAATGCCCCAGTAGGTGGGAACCCTTGCAGATACATGCAAGCTGATTAGATCATGATTGTATCTTGATATCTGAAAGATGACTTAAAATATATCAACTGAATAACAAGTTGGATGTATAAATTCTACTTTAGTTGTCCTGCTGTTTAAGTACATACATCATATCTTATCCTATAAATCATGAACTTGCATCTGCACCTTTATTAAAAAAAGAAACAAAAAAACAAGTGGACTTCAAATGAGTTACTGCATTTGAAACAAAAAGGACACCTCAAATAAAGTTGTTAAAATAACATCTCTCTGACACGGTGTCAATAAAAAGTACAAACATTCATTATTTTATCAGATGCTACCTGTTTCTTTTACTTTTAGGTTCTGAACAAACAGTTCCAAAAACTTC
The DNA here is from genome assembly GCA_001698575.1 of Mola mola. Taxonomy (NCBI): domain Eukaryota; kingdom Metazoa; phylum Chordata; class Actinopteri; order Tetraodontiformes; family Molidae; genus Mola; species Mola mola. Next base: position 3,348,847 of record KV751335.1, read on the forward strand.
CATTTTGGAGTCTTGGTAGAGCCCAGCGGCAACATATGCCACATGGAAAAAACAATCCATGCTAATCTGCCACCACAGACAGGACTCCAGTTAGGCCAATCAGGAGGGGAATCATCTGGAGTGGAGAGGGCTCAGAGAAGCCTAGATCCTGCACTGATTGCAGCGCGGTGATTTACAGCTTGAGAACAATGACGGCTGCCTGGGTCAGTGCTGATGGTGAAGCTCTGACCACACCAGCGCAGACATCACACACTCACCTGACATGATGCGCGAGCACGAGCGCACGTGTTGGTGCAGACACACAAACACACCAGAAAAAAAACATACTGTGTGTTAGTCGCAAAGGTGCCGGAGATCAGCCGTGTTACAGTGTTACACCATGACCTCAACATGTCCCCGAGGCTTTTGACCCTATGGGCTTCACAAACAACACATAAACCAAAACAAATCAGCAAGCTGCTTCCTCTGAACTCAGCACAGACAAACTGGGAAACTACTTTTGCCCCGAAGCAGTGTATGTAAATAAGACAGGAAAGGCTGAAGTTTGCATGAATAAAAGAAGGTGAGATTTCAAATGATAAGAGTGCATATGAGGGGAGTGGGAGAAAGAAGCATGTGGGGGGTGGTTAGCATTAAGAGTTTTCTTAAGAGTATCATCTGAAGAATAACGATGGACCGGAAGGGATGAAAAAGTCTATTTTCAAAGTAATTTCTGGCTTCAAGAAATAAGGTTGTCAACAAATGACTCCGAAACGTCATCCTGAGGGGATGGTTTTAATTTTGTTCAGTATTTGATAGTTGTTATTGCAAAAGATTAGAAATAACCCTGTTTGAATCCTTGAGCCACTTAATACAGTAAATGTCAGTGTAAGTAAATAATAAATAAAGCCTTCAAATATAATCAATAAGACTTAAAACATAAGACTTTTAAGACTGTCAAAGTTTGCAGTCACTGGGTTCTAACTGTAATAAATCTAACTTTCATTGCTTGGGGGATGCCAATGATACACGCGCAATAAAATTGTGTAATACATCGTTCAACATCATTCAAAAGAACAACTTAAGACCCAACAAGTTACACGTCTAAGGTGGATCTGCTACTACCTGCATTTGCAAAAGATAAATGTCACTGAGATCAAGTTAAGTGAGGACTTGTGTGTTTTTTAAGGTGGCCCAGCTCTTGCCCCAGGTTCTGTGTGGGTGTTGAGAGTCTGGCTTTGACATGCAATTGTACACACACACACAAGGGTTGCTCTCAGCTTCTAGGACAGGCAGGTGAGTACATGCACACATGGCTTAAACACACTTACAGACAAGCACAGATAAAAAGTCACAGGTCATAAGGTGGGAAATGCCCAATAACAACTGGAGGTCAAATTTTGATATCAGCTCCTATTTCATTCATTTTTCCTGAACTTTTCCCAATTACTTGTTCATTTTGTAGTTAGGAATTACAGTTCTGAAACATCTAAAAGTGATACATGGGGCTTATAGGCCATCCCTGACAGAGATTGGAAACCATGACTACTGTTGGCAAATACGTCCTGTTGTAGACCTCAGGGCCATGAGTCATAACACCAAAACTATCTAGCCAACTTATTATTTCGAAAGATTGGTCTTTCCCACTACCGGGAACAAATGTGCAACATCCAGCAGCCTGCACTGTACACCCCAGGGCTGAGGCAGGGAGGCCTGCTGGGGGGTGAGGAGGCCGGGGGGAGGTGAGAGAAGATTTTTAGGGTGCCTAGAGTTTTGGGGGATGAGTGGGTCTATTTAGCCCCCAGCAGACCCCCCCCCCCCTTTTCCTTCCCTTCCCTTCCCTCCTCCTCCTCCTCCAACCCTCTCCTCCCCCTGGCTTTGTGTGCCCTGAGCCCACTCCTCCCCCTTTTGTCACCCGGGCATTCCGCTTTGGTTAGCACACACAATGGGTGCTCAGTGCTCACCCTCCTGACACTGCATTCTGCCTGTGCACCAGGGAGTGGGCACAGGA
>KV751335.1:3350886-3367254 GCA_001698575.1 Mola mola
CCATGTGACCAAAATGCCATCAAGTACACCCCACCCCCCCTCTTTTATTTTATTTTTTTTAAAGAGCATCATCTAACTTCACCCATCCATACAGATGGGCTGTAAAACTAGTGCCAGTGGGCCCGGTTGGCACAGCGAAAAAACAAAACCTCGAGTCTGCAAGCCAAACAAACGAACAGGTGTCTCTCATGGCTGACTGGCGATGTGCAGTCTCGCCTCCATCCAGCTCGCCTCTGTGTGCCCAGCTACATGTGTGTTCCCTTCCTCTTTATACTGCCGAGCACACATCCTACGCGGAATTTTAAGACCTGGCTTCAGAACATTTTTGTCTGAAAATTAATCCCTCACATCGACAACATTAAGAGTAAAATTGGCAAAATTACAAGTCCGAGCTTCACTGCTTTGACATGTTTATCAAATATTTGGAACGCTTCCTGGCTTCCAGCAGTTTTTGTCCCCGCTGCTGTAAAAGCATGCCATTGCTGATTTTATTTTGTAAATAGCTGCAACTGTCAATCACATGAATCCAACGCATCCAAAAGGAAGCCTACAAGAGACAAAAACGTAAAAACAAAGAGATGTACTCAGCTGTGACACAAGCTGTGTCTTTGCTAATTAGTACAGAGATGACTCGTAATAACCCTCAGCAGATACGATAGAACGCCATGATCGTGAGTCACCAGAGAGAGTCACAGGTGCGAGAAGTTGAGAATAAAGCTGCAGAACATTTAACCACAAGCTGAAATTCAATTCCTATTTAAGGATAGCAACCAGTGGAGGGCAAAGGGATGACTGGCTCTGTATATATGTGTGTGTGGCAGTAGCTCAGAGGAGGGTGGGGGTTTAGTTTGAGTTTCAAAGACCTTGCTTGTTCGCCCATATTTCACACCACGGTGACATTTTAAAGACTAGACAGGCCTGGTTGCTTCGCCCTCTCTTTCACTTTCTGAGAAAAAAGGGGAATTGGGATGTGAGGGAGGGGGCACTGAAATATATGCAAATGGTCCCCCAGAGGGGATACGAATTTTATGGGTTTAGAATTTAGTTCAGCCAACCTGAATAATCAAATGTGGGAACAAAAAAAAAAAAAAAACCCTCTACCCCACGACCACCATCCAACCACCACCACAACTCCATACCTCAAGCTTCAACCCCCACCTCAGGCCTCATCTCTGTTCCCTCCTGCCAGGTCCTCACATAAGAGGAGCTCAGTACGTCTAAACTCTTATTAGGATCTCCTTACGGGGCAGGCAGGGGAAGGAGAGAGAAACGAGGGGGGTGGAGGAGAAGGGCTTTGCGGGAAGGAGAGGAAGGGCCAGTGTACCTGATCAGGCAGAACTGCTGGCTCCTGATTACGACACCATTTTCTCAGCAGGCTTCCCTGCCTCATCCTGCTTCTGTGAATATGGAGCGCGGGGCCAGCCAATCCCCTCAGCACTCCCTCTCCTCTAATGGCAGAATTAAGACCGTTTAGAGTGATTTCCTCTGCCTTCGTGGTCGCAGTCTGAAAGAGCTGAATCTTTTTCCCATTGCAGCGATTTACAATGTGGGGGGTCTGGCATGCAACGGGTGAAGGAAAAGTTCTACATGACTGAACATTACAACAGGTGGGGAATTGAACAGAGATTCTGCGGAACACGGCTGAGAACAATTTCACTTTGCCTACATATTCTAGTTTCACCAAACCTTAACTTCAGTGAACATTTGCTCTTGTGGCACATGTGGGTTTATGAGTATACAACCATCTTTCCTGGGGAACTGAAATCACAACTAGTGCTCTGCCTGCATATCTCCATCACTGTGTTTAACTTTGGGTATCTAAATAACGTTAGGGATTCATACAGTTTACGTTCAAAGGGCTGTAAATGGTCTATGCAGTGTTTTTGGTCATGGTTTCATATCCTACTGTAGGTACATGTGTGAAAAACAACACTTCATGTAAATAAAGCACTCTAAACCATTTTAAACTAACTGCGGTATACCATTGAATGTGAAATAGTTTGATTTATGACAAGAAAAAGATTCTCCAAACATAAGAGAGAGCACTCAACAGCAGTTGAAATTGACTGTTGAGAACAGACACAATTAGTTTACAGTTATCATTAACTATGAAATTAATTTATTGTTGTTATTCAGTGGCAGATGACTTGTTATGACATCAATACCGTTTTTGTAGAAACGCTCCGTAAAAAGCCGGCAACAATTACAATTTAAAAAGATACAACAGGTAAATAAATACAAAACTTTAGCATCAAAATACCACAAGTACTCTTTAATATTTATTGGTGCATTGGATTTCAGAAAAAAAATTATCATCATTAAAGCATTTTTTAAATTGATTTAAAATAACAAGATTAGTTTTACTTAGTGTGACAGCAATTCAGTTCCATCCAATTAAATTTATTTATTTAATTCTGAATCCCTCTCACCATGTAACGTTTTTAAAGTGGTTATAAAATAATTGCAATTATTTGAAAACAGCTGTTCTGTTTATCAACCTCTTGGAGGTGTTTGGTGTTCATATGACTGTCGAGATTCTGATCATACATGTAATCCTGAAAGGGACGGAAAGCATGCCCACACGTAAGCTGATCATGTGTCAGATCAAAGAGATTCGTAATGACACTAACCCAAACAGGGTACAAATCTGGACACAAATCTGCTTAAACTCACTCCTTCTATGTCAAACTGCATTACGTCAAGCCCATCATTCTGGAATATGGCGCAGCACCATATCAAACGGCCGCAGTTGGAACCTGTTGCTTTTGTGTCCCTGGCGCTTAATGATTCCCCCACTTTTCCTCCAACCTCCAGTAGACAAATCCTTCAGCTTTATTGCCCAGACTCAAGGGCTGCAGGTGCACAGGCCACAAAAGGGAGAGGAGGGGATGGGGCGTCGAGGGGGTGAAGGGTTGGAGGAGTGGATGGGAAGAAGAATGGTCAGTTGGGAGATAAGAGAGGAAGGAACACACACACACACACACACACACACACACACACATACACACACACACAACCCCCATCCTGGTTTAACCTCTACACCCACCCATCTTACGCCTGACCCCTGCCTCCACCCTGGCACTGCTCCCCCCCAGAGCACCTCCGTGTTTTGCTCGGCTGCCCCACCACACGTGACAGGAGTGCAAACTGCGAGTGGTGCCACCAGGCGCTACCAGGCCTTCTTGGGTGTGTGTGGCAGGGGACTAGGTGCAGGCGTGGCAGAGCGGCCATGTGGCGGGAGCAGCCCCTTTATTTCTGAGCCAGTAGAGGAGCAGTAATGACTGTGAGCTACAGCTGTGCCCACTGAGGCTTGCCCTACCTTGCCCTGCAGTGGCCCCTCATTTCACCGTGTCTCCCTCTGCTTCTGGCCTAAGCCTCACTTAGTGGAAGACACTGATTTTTGTCCACAAATTTTGTCCACAAAAAGACGTAGAAATGATAAAACATCCTTTGCTTCAACACAAAAGATGTGTTGTCACATCTCCAGCTCCTGGAAAAAAAAAAAAAATCAAGAATGTTTATCAAAGAACATGGTCATGATGTAGTTTTACAGCTTTTTACAAGAAAAAAAAAAAAAAAAGGACACACAAATGCACCTTTGCTTTATATTTTGAAAAGGATTAAACTAATGATTACTTCTATTATTGATGAATCTATATATTATTCTCTTGTGTCAATGTTTTTAAAATGTCCAAAATCTTAAAATGGATTGTTTCGCTTTGTTTCTCCCATGTGGCAAGTTTTCACAGGGAAGAGGCAGTCGAGTTGATCCAGTCACAGTCAGTCAGAGATGTGAGGAAAACTGAGGGTTTCATTTCAGGGAAGAGCAGTGGAGGGCAGGAATCTCCTGAAAACTTCACTAAGCACTTCACAACAGAATTATATCAAAAATAACATTTGTGCCTGGTGTTCATCCAGTCATGGCCACAATCTTATGGTACTAGGGGGTGAGTGTTACTCATGCTTCCAGTGATGCTCCAAAGTCCTCATGTAAGTGATGAGTGTTCAAGTTAAATAACTTCATTTGATTCTTAATCCCATTTTAAGGTGGTTGAATAATCACTTAGATGGCGAATCTCCTGAAAACTTCACTAAGCACTTCACAACAGAATTATATCAAAAATAACATTTGTGCCTGGTGTTCATCCAGTCATGGCCACAATCTTATGGTACTAGGGGGTGAGTGTTACTCAAATAGCTTTATTCTTTCTTTTTTTTTAAATGCCTGTTTAATAAAATAGGTAGAATAAACAGTTGGATGGGCTGTAAAAGGTTAATTCAGGTGGCAAATACTCTGATGTGTCTTAAGCTTCATCAGATGCTACAAAAAACTGGTACAATAACGTTTTTTATTTTATGGACAATTGACTGTTTTGGTCATAAAATACATAAAACAAATAATTCAAAGGAGTTAAAATTTCATTTAATTTAAGCATAATCATTTGGTAAAACGCAATAAGACAATTTTTTTATAGTAGTTTGATTTCTGTTTAATTTCAGATAACTTACAGGATTCTAATAGCTGTTACCTACCTTGAGCACTCTCTGGCCACCAGACACATCCTGAAAGTCTGATGAAGATATTAACAACGAGATGCCAGTGAGGGAAAATATGATCTGACATGAGATATGATCGCAAGTAAGGATTTATTCTAAAGCCACTCTGTTCTAACCATGTAACCTTTTCCTCTGCTCTCACTTGACCATAAACACAATGTTGATTTAGGACAGGAGAGATGTGGACTCTTTTATGGGAGATTACAATGCAAATAGGCAATTATTTATTGACAGGGCAAGCAGGTAAACCAACATGGGATTAAATGCTTAAAAAGGTAATCCCGCATCATGAAAGCCTGTAAGCAAACAATTTAAATGTTAGATTTAATTTGAAAGTACGGCTGTCTGTAATCATTCCATTTCAATGACCACCACAATGTGATACGTCCTGTGCAAAAAGATATTTGAAGGTTGAAGATGTAATGCAGTGTTTCTGCAATTAAAATGAAAATTTGTACTGAGCTTGTAGATTACAATATCTCAAAAGTTTCTGAAGTGTTTTATCAAAGGTAATAGTCTGTTTCATTTGTTGCTGTTACTTTAAGGAAAGAGTAAGAGAATGAGGAAAGAACCCCACAGAACTGAGATTTTTAAAGGTGTAACGTACAAGATAGTTGCTTTGTTAGATGTTAGATGGTTGTTGACTCTCCCAGATTGTACCGGATATGGTGACTTTGGGTCTTTAAAACCCGCAATTAGAGTCAATATCTTACAAATTGCTCCTTTAACAATAAAGAAAACAACTCCCATGATACCATGCAACCTATGTCCTTTGTTTTTACAGAGAGGTCCCACGTGGCAGAATCTATATATTGTGCATTTAAGCAACAGTCATCTTTAGGTTTGTTGTCCCAATAACAAAATCCACATGTAACCAGCAGGATGTATCTGTTCACTACAGATCAGCGAGGAAACAGTGTCAAAAAGAAGATTTTGTGCTATAAAATATTTGGAAAATAGCTTAATATATTTCAGTCGGTGCTTCAAAATGAGACCTGATTTTATCCTCCATGTGTTGATAGTGTAATTGTGAAAAGATCACTTCAAAGATTTATTGTACAGAAAGAGAGGTTAGATAAGAGGACAATTCCTTTTACCTCTGTGTGGCATGTTTTATTCCCTTCCCCTTAAACCCTGTTCTTTTTTTTAATTCTCCCCTTTCTGCAAGCAGCTTATATTAGCATTATCCATGACAGGAGCTAAGGTTAGCACTTGTTCCATCAGTCAACAGCAGCAAGATGTCATTTAAAATTTACTTTACGCCTGTGCCAGGAAACAAAAACAACGGCAGAGAGAAACAATCTGGGCACACTCTGAACGTTTCATGTAACTATTGGATGCCACTGTTATGTGCTAATGTGTGTGTTCAGGGGCTGTGGAGCAGAACTGCGGTCTACAGGCCTGATGGCTCCTCTACAGTATGCAGACATGTTAATCACATCATCCTGGTTCCTCCCGTTAAACTCATCTTCTCTACAACAAAAACGCTGGCACGCAAAACTGACAACACAAAAGCAAATTATTAGTAAAGCAGATCAAAATAAAATGAAAAGAACCCTTTTCGGAAACTGGTTTCATTGTCAATGGGCCAAAACTTTTTCTAAAAACAATTGTTTTCATCTAAAGTCACTATTTGAAATTGCATTAGCCCCATAGTAATTTAATTTAAACTAAAATATCAGTCTGCAACTGATGAACATATTTTTTATTCTTTTGTACTTTTTTTATGACGCTGAATTATTAATGTGAATAAAATATTTATCTTTTTTAAAACACAGACCACTGTGGGCACCATTTAGAACAGTCAATGTAGTGAAACTAGGGTTGAACTTAGTTTTTACATTATATTACAGAAAACTGAAACTGTTAAAAACTGGTAAAAAAAAAAAGTTCAAAGACAGAAAAGTGAAGCTTTTGCATTTACATGTTATAATTCCAAAGCTTGGAACGGACACAAAGCTGCTACCTAGAAAAAAAGTTATGTTTAAAATTATTTACTGGCTTTTCTTTTGTAATATAGTATGGAATTTCATAAATCCAAGGAGTAGAATGACTTGACATATTATCATTTCAGTGTGAATAAGAATTTCAATCTTCATATTTTTGATTAATTAAATGGGATGATCACTGGTAAATATCATTGGTAAATATCACTCGTACGACGTTTTATGAGCCTGACAGGGTATGTCTTCCTTTCAAGGGTACATATAGATGTCATTAATTCACTCACATGTTGTTACATTGTGCTTCAATTAATTCAACATCTTATTATACTTGACATATTTTTCACTTGTGTCAATTTCTAAACAAACCATTCAGCAACAGGTGATTTGAGGGCTGAAAATGTGATTCAAAACCACAAACCTAATAATGTGAGGGAAATAGTCCATCAAAAAGAAGATAAAAGAGTTTTGGGTTAAGTGAGTCAGGTTAAATGACAGCCTGAAAAGGACCAGCCATGCGAGTCCAGTTCGTGCAAATTGTGGTGCCATGCTAGTGAATAAACACCTTAAAATGCAACCTAACCAATTTTAAAATAATCTGATCCACACCAATGGCACAATACTTGATCTCTGTCACACATTCATATATAAACACGCACACCTGCCAATGAGACTGGAGCTGCCGTGCTGGGAACACACCCTCAGAGACAGGAACAACAGGCCACTCCGGCGCATGAGTACATCAGAGACACAGTGGCACCAAACAAGCATGATGACTCCTTAACGTCTCCTTGTCTCCATCCCTAATCCTCGTCTGCTTCACTGTCAGCTACTGTTTACACCAACCACAAGTCAAGAGTAAGAGCAGAAAATGGACTATCTCAATTTTGAAAGACTGAAGTCCACTAGAAGGCCATTGGGGAGCACCTCTAGTGTGAATACGGATTGAAATTTACATGACAACTTAAGAAAAATGCTTTTTTATTACTCATTCATCCTCTAAATCACTTGGCTCCCCCGCTCCTTTCCTCTGCCTGAGCTATTAAATCACCATCTTGACCCTGCGACCTGGGGCCGCAGCCATAAAGAGCCCCCTGTGGGTCAGAGGCCTGATTGTAACATTTGAATATGAAATGGTCTTGGTCGGGCCTGGAAACAGCCCCATGCACCGAGACACAGGCTGACCCCCAGGAGAGAGGCCTGCCTCAGCAGCCCCAGGCCCGGAGGCTCCCTCTTCTCTCAACGCGGATTTACTTGGACTTGAGAGGGAGGGAGAGGCCGAGAGAAGTCTGCAGTCGGGGGTGGAGGGCGAAGCAGGGTAGGGGTTGAGCGAGAGTGAGGGAGAGGAGAAAGAGTGAGGGCAGACATTTGAATAAGACAAGAAGCGATTGGTGTTTGCATGACAAAGGAGCCCGCCATCTCCCCTGATTGGTGTCACAGTGCGGCACTAAAGCCATGCGGGCCCCCCCGGGGAGGGGGTGATGTGTGGTGCACACGCATGTTTATGCATCCAAGGTGTGATATTGGGGAGGGATAGTGGGGGCCCGTCGTCAAGTTTCAGGGAAACAAGTTTGTGTCTCTTAAAGCGAGACGTTTGCAGAACTTTGACCATAAATTTACAATTTTGAGTTAAAATCAATTCCAAATTGTTCATTTTATCTTTTGAAAGGCTACATTTGAAACTTAATTGCAATTTACGGCCAATAATTCCAGCCAGCAGCAACTAACTAACTAAATCCAATTCATTGCAGTTCATATCTAATTTTCACATTTTTGTCCTTCTTTTCTGTCATTTATGATAACACTGTCCTCACCAGTTCTCACTTGTACCAGTAATAATATGGTCAAAATAAGTCCAATAGGGTAGGAACGGAGCGCATTCAGGAATTCAGATGGATTGTAAACCAGCCAACAGTTTAGCAAGATTATCCAAATCTCTTTATATTAGAAGGGAAACCCAAACGGTAATGTTCCCAAAACTGAGAGAAACAAGTGGGAAAAAAGGAACTGAAATAGCAGTTTAATCTGTAAACTTTAATGGATGCTTTTTGATAAACTTTCTCCAGTAGAAAGATAGAAAAAGCTTTGAAAAAAAGGCAATATTCTTTAAAACTGGGCAATGTTGATTAAAAAAAAAAAAAATCAGCTGATCCAGATGAACAAACTTTTGCAGCTACAGTCAAATCTCATTTTTTATGCTTTAGAAACAAACAAAAAGTGTCTAGATGAGTATTTTAGCTCTGTTTTCAGATCTAAAATCCTTTTAGCTAAAAGGTTACAAAAATTGTGTCGCATGACCATTCATCAATCATTCATTCATGTGCACCATGCACGGGCCAGTGTAAAAGCAAAGCATTGTTTACTCAATTTGCAGAAAATACAACGGCGGAGGAACAGCAATGGAATGGGACTGAATAATTTCATGATATGTGCTCTCATTTCTGGGTCCCATGATAGGTGCGCTCTGAATCAGGGAGGAGGATGGCCGATCCAATCAATCACAGAACTGCATCATTGTGTACAAATGTGTCAAACTGACACAGGATCAGCAGAGTAGCAGCGTAACAGTTGTGTGTCCTTAATGTGGACGTATCCTCGGTCTCCAGCATGCTTGTGAGAGGAAAAACTGACACGCGGCCTTGTTCTCTACCTGAACTCTGACGCATCCTAATTATCCCAGAGAGGTGTGAAAGCCGCCACCCTCGCCGCCCCCCGCTGGGCTGTCAGTGGAGTCGTCAGCTACTGCAGGTGGACCTCTGGCACCACCGAGTCCTGGCCGTCAATCTCCCTCCAGCGCCCACTCGCAGAACAATGACAATACAAGAGCAGAGATGAGAGAGGATCATACGAGTGGGCAAATCCAGGAGCTGTAAAGGGGATTTCACAGCTCAATAAGTTTGGACAATTTGTTTACGATCCCCATTATTGCAGTCCCCCTGGGAGTAGGTGTATGCATAAACATTGATTAATTTTAGATACGGCAGATAAGCTGCGAGTAGGTCTGCTCACGAGAATGGTGCAAAAGCTCCTTAAGCGCAAGAAAAAGTACCACAGGGGGTCAGAGAGAGGAGGGATGAGGATGAAGAAAGCGCGAGTGAGAGTTGGCGAGGTCACAAGCTCTCACTCAAACACACACAGTGTACACCCCACACACACACACACACACACTAACCCCCCACAGACAAAGCCTCCACAAGCTCATCTGGGCAGTTCTGCTGGCCCTCGGGGACACACCTCCAAGAAAGATGGCCTGACTAACTCTCCATGGCAACTAATCAATAAGTGACAGAGTCAGTCAGGACTGATCCATAGCCCAGTGGCCCACCTCCCCCCCAAGTTCCCAGGGTTACACCCCCATAAACCATATACTGATACACAAACAAACAAACATAAACACACAGACACACACATACTGAGTCACACTCAAGTGTCCACAGGAGAATACGTCCTTGTTCACACTTTTGCTTCATTTGATAACTTATCTTTAAGTGTGAGCTTTTGTGTTTATGTGTGTATGTGTGTTAATGTTTGTTGGGGGGGCAATAGCGATGTGATCAGAGGGCTCCTGATGGTGCAGTCACCACACCTCCTTTGTGTATCTGTCAATCCGTGTTCCCTCACACTGTACATGACAAACACTAATCAATATCTGTGGCCTACATGAGAGCCCTAATCTTCCCCCTTGTCATCCCCTGAAGTCCTCATCCCCACCGAGTCTGCATTGTCTTGCAGCAATCCCATACTTTCTTGGCTGCCCCTCGGCATTGTATATACATTAGCGCACATACACTTGGCCTCATTTTTTTAAGTCTCACAAGACAGGTCAGAAGTGGGGTCAGAACTCTACTTTGGCAAATTAAAAGCAGAGCTACATGCTCCAGTGTTCATAGACCAAAGGATGTCCAGACCATCTGCAGCAGACACACTTTTACACACTAGACTATAGGGCTGGGACGATACGCTTTTTTCATAATTTGACTGTATCGCCATAGTTGGATCCAGATTTTAATTGCAGCTCTGCTTATTGTGATTCCACTGTATGGATTATTGCAATTTTCCTTTCCTTCCTAAATAAAAACAAAAGTTAAATCACGCACCTCTAGAGATGATTTGGCTCAGATTAGCTCTCATGTTGGTCTCATGTTAAACTGGCCGTCCATAACGAAGATAACATACAGCTTTCGTCACGTCTACCGCTGCCTTTCCTGGAAGTGTTTAAAAAAGTGTACATACTTTGTGTAGCTCTTATTGCCAGTGGTCTTTGATTGTCCTCCATTTTCTACTTTTGGCGGCTCTCAGCTCACCTCGGCTGTTTCTTCTTGTGTTTTTTTCATGAAACAGATGCGGCCTAGCGTCGTCGCCACCTGAAATACCATAGAGAACATATGAAAATATCAATTCTGGGGAGAAAAATTGATTTTTAAAATTGCCCCCATAAAAATAAATTGCAATACTTACACAAATGGATTTTTTCCTACCCCTGCTAGATTTTCTCCCTTGTTGTTTGAGCTTTCCCTAACACACAGTGCAACTGTTTGTATTAAGTCGCCCTCAGAGTTTATTCAGGAAGAAGCCTCTAAATCCAGTTTCACTGCTGGCTGGATGCGTGTGTACAAATCTTCCTCCAACCACAATGACAAGCAAAAACAAGTTCAAGTAAACCTGTGCAGCTCTTAGTTGGACAAAAACCTCAAAAGGATCCTCAATAGAGAAACGCTATAGACACACAAGCCGGGCAGGCAAAAAAACAGAATCCTCCCCTTTCAGCTGTTCGTGTGATTTGTGTTTGTTTTGTTTGGAACAAAAGAGGCAGTAGGTAATCCTGGCTCATATTTGACACGGCTCATATTCACACACACCTGCTGGGGTAAAGTAAACACACCTTCAGAGGCAGACGCCTTAATGGATGACCCTCGCATTAAAAAACCAAGGTCAGGATAAACCTGAAGGCAGGCATGTTGACATGATACGCTCAAGAGCCGAGCCCATTCCGGATATGATTAATGAGAAGTCGCCACATCACAGCTAGCCTATTTGCACAGTGTGTATGGTCTGCACATAGGTCAAACAACAGTACGGCCATTTTCTCTCTTAATAATATCAGAATTTAACTGATTAAAACCTTCACATGTGGCCTACATGTGGCCGACTCTTCATCAGCCTGGGCGCCTGGGAGTCTATAATGACCTAGTTCAACCATTTTTACTCTCTACTGCTTAAACACCAGTAACTCACTGCTGGGCGGATACAGTTTCTTGAGCGGCGGCTTGCCTGCGTTTGAGGCATTTCCCACTCAGCATTCCTTGTGGTTGTGTAATGCACAGCGGTTTCCACCACAGCTATCATTAATGAGATATTTGCATCGCGGAACAAGTCTGTCGGTGCTCCCCATACGTCGATGCTGGGCTGGGAGCTTAGACTCCCAGGGGGGAAGCACTCCAAAGAGGAGAGGTAGGAAAATGGTCAAATGTGATTTTCTAGTGTCTCTGGCGAGTGCTGTCAGTGAATGAGTGAGTGTGGTGAGTGAATGGAGAGAGGATTGAGAGGACGGTGCAGTGGAGAGGGATGGCTCTCAGTGGGTCAGCCCAAAAGCCCTGACCCCGGGAGGATTTGATGCCATTTTCCCACGCAGGGAGTCGACCTGAGAGGAGCTCGTTAACAACATCTGCCCCAGTTCAGGGAGATTAACCCCCACCCCCGCACCTCTACACACTCACATACACACTGCTCTGCTGTCAATTTCAGTACCTCTCCGGACGGGCCTGCCCAAGCTGGACAGGCCGCTCTAGGTCCCTCCAGGCTCAGCTCAAATGCCCTCCTGGAGGTCCCAGCCATAGCAAATCAATACAGTCTGACTCTGTCATAGGTTCAGCACACTTGCATGCATCCATTCATCTGTTAAACTATGCTGTCAGGTGATGTCTGCTCGGCGCAGCGGAGAAGGCTCAAGATTTGTGTGGGAGATTACGCGAGGAGCTGCGAGTTGTTTCAGAAGGTGTGTGCCTGCAGCAAGTTGCCGAGCAGGTAAAGCGGGCGAGCCAGTGATGTCACCAACGCCAAGTCTTGTCAGCCAGATTACTGTGTCGTGAGTTTTCCACTCGTCACGCTGACGTGAAAAGTGATGCTGCTCGAGGTTTTTTAACACCTTGGTCGCATGTATTCCCACCTGGCAAAAACTGGCAGGGCATGTTCTGACATAAGACGAGGTGAAGCATATGACACAAACAGGATCGACTGAAGCACAGCTCGGAGGCCTGCGGCCACTGTGCCCGAGCCTTGCATGCGGCGCACACGTATATAGACACACAGGGGCAGAATCCACTGGGAATCCGCTGAATCCATGTTCTACAGGCCTATAATTAGGTTAGTTTTTGGAGAGGAGGTTAAACAAACAGGGCCTGTGAGGTCATAAGCAGATGGAAGTGGGATATGCCTGCACTTGCTGAGTGGGCACAGAGCTCCACATGACAGGAGAGAGAGGCCCTCGGGCGCTCAGCAGGGTAAGCGCGAGAGTGGGGGTGGGGGTGGGGGGTAACTCTGATGGCCTCACTGCCAGAACATTCAAACACAATCAAGAGCTGCATGTGCACAGTCCAGCCTCACACGTTAGATTTTCACACCTATATCATTGACGTTGGATGACGAAGTGCCAACGATCGCGTGGACACAACTGGGCTTCGCAGAGCAGAAAGTGCCAAACATGACTCACTGATATGTGACACAAACTTAAAGCATTCAGTTTGAAATATAACCCACTGGAATTACGGCAGGTAAAAACCATCCTGGGGTACAAAAATAGCTTGATAAATGACTAAAAGCCATCACTCTGCCCAGCCAACAGCAAAAAAAAAAACCCTCCGACACCGAGGGTCAGAAGGAGAAAAGCTGCTTAATTACAAAAAAATTAGTTAGAAAGTGTGATTAGGTGACGGGTGGATGCCGGCACGCTAGAATGACTTAAGACCCTGTCATTGAATGCAGGGAGGTCTGGATAATCTTTCCCCCCACAAAGGTGCGTGGGGCTAATCCAGGCCACTGTGCTGAGCTGTGGATCAAGTCCTACAGGGAGTGTGGGAAGGCCAGCAGGGCTGCCGCTGCTCCGGCCTTATTGGTGGCCAGAGCTTATTCATCCCTAAATACACCGCCAGCCCATTCTTCTACACACCTTTGCGTTATTATAGTGTGTTTTTTCAGTGACATTTTGTTTGATCATTTAACAGAACCAACTCGGAGGCAGAGCACCACGGCGCCAATCAACCTCACAAGGTTCGAAACGTAAAGGATGAACTTTAAAAGTTTCCCTGTACACTTTGAAATAAAAAGCATTTGGTTGCAAATCCTGTGAACAGAGACTATATTTAATATTAAATGTTATTTTATACTTTGGTCATCAAATTTTTTTTTAAATATATTTTTCAAAAAACAAGTTTCACATAGTAATATTTTGTGTTTCATGGTGTCTAAAGATTACACCACTTTTAATGTGAAATGATTAATCATTTGCTCGGGTGCGTCATTTCGATTGTTCAAATTCATTCTTTAAAAGTAAAAATCTTATTTCTTCTGATAAAATACAAAAACCTTAAACTGAAGTGGCAAACTAATGATAGCCTAACAAATTCATAGTCTTGTCACTTTGCTACATAAACACTGGAAATGAGTGAACGGGTTAAACTTAAGAGAAACAGCTTCTTTTCACCAAATATTTAAGAATTAATGACAGGAAAAAAAGTTGAGGGCACTAATTTTCCCCCACTAAAAATATCCAAACAAATGAGATGCTGGGAATAAATATTTAGACCAGATATTTAAAATTCTGTTCTTTTAAGTTGGTATTTAAAATTTTAAGCATTTTATGTATTCAGGAATGCAAATAAATGATTGTTATTCATTTGAAATCTGTAAGTGGGTATTACAGTGAGTGAAAAATACATATTTTTAGAAAAAGAAAAGAAAATCCTGACAACCGATGACTCCAGTTAGACGTAAATGCAACCATGTTCACATTTCAAATTAGGCCTATGCCCTCTTGACTGTCGTCTACCCCCAAAAACAACCAAACTTTCTATTACACACAAAAGACAGAGTCAGGCATCATGTTTCGTAAAAATTTATTCAGCATTTAAGAATAGAGGATGGTCTTAAAATATGTAGAAACGTCAGTTTAAATAAACCCTTTCGTTCAGGATAATGAGTAAACATGACACTGTCAAAACCATCACAGAAAATAACATTTTACAAAAACAAAATTTGAACATCTTTTCACGTGACAAAACAAATGGGGTTCACAAGCTAAAAAGAGGGGATGGGAAAAAAAACCCCAAAACAACTCACTATAAATAAAACTTGCGTTTGCGACCCGCACAGTCTTAACATTTCATTTTTAAGCCTAGGTGATGAGGGGAAAAAAGGAAACTACAAAGTTTGGACACAATAGAGACAACTGACATTCTACAAATTAAGTGTAAACATTTATGAACCAACTTTCCATCCAGCTTTTCTGAAATACACCAGCCTCTCTTAATGAGGCCACATGCCTTTTCATAGAGAGAAAATATGGCATTAATTAAAATATAGAAGTCCAATTCTTCTACATAGGATGATTGCTTTACTTGTGATGTTAAAAAGAAAAAAAAAAAAAAAAAAAAGCCTCTTTGCAATGCAGGTTACACACTGCCAGGCTCGACGTTCAGATTCGGTCCACTTAAAACTCATTTCAAAGTGGACAAGTCGAAAAAGATATTGAGATAAAACTGCTTTATTTTTTTCCTTTAAAAAAACAAAACAAAACAAAACTGCTGAACGCTGTCTCTTTAGCAACCAGAGAGTTCAAGTATCCGAAGTACTTCTTTTTAAAAAGTCTTTTTTTTTTCTTGCCCTTGCTCTCAGATGTGGGTGAGAGGTAGCGTGCCATTGACGCCAGTCCCTGCGGTCTGATAGTGCGGATGGACGCTGTGTAACCGGCTGCTCTGCAGGGAGGAGTGCTCCGCGCTGTCCCCGCCGGGCGGCAGGTACATGCTTATCATATCCCTCAGGTCCCCCAAACACGCCCGCTGAGAGTGGGACGTGATGGCCGGCGGCGGCGAGCTGGGCTCCGTCTTGCACACGGACGCCATGGAGCTCAGGCCCATGGCGCTGGAGGTCTGCTGCGTGTACGCCGGGGACATGCTGTACGTGGAAGCCGCGTTCATGTAGGTCTGCGCCGAGGACATCATCGGGTACTGGAGCCCCGCCATCTCGTACCGGTGCATCTGCTGGATCTGGGGGCTGTTCATGCCGTGATGCTGAGGGTAGGCCAGCTGATCCTGCATGAGGGAGTACGCGCTGTTCGTCCAACCGTTCATGTGCGCATAACCGTCCATCCGTTGGCCAACCGACACCGAGTTGTTGACGGGGTTGGCCCCCGGCGCCAGCAGCCCCCCGGGCAAAGAGTACTTGTCTTTCTTGAGCAAGGTCTTGGTCTTCCTGCGCGGACGGTATTTATAATCCGGATGCTCCTTCATGTGCATGGCGCGCAGACGCTTGGCCTCGTCGATGAACGGCCTCTTTTCGGCGTCGGTCAGAAGTTTCCAGTCGGCCCCGAGTCGCTTGCTGATCTCGGAGTTGTGCATTTTGGGGTTTTCTTGTGCCATCTTCCTCCGCTGGCCCCGGGACCAGACCATGAAGGCGTTCATCGGCCGCTTCACCCGCTCCTGGTCGCTGTTGTTCTTTGCGCCCTGCGCCGAGCCCGAGTTGGACTGCGGCAGCGGGGTCTTGATCTCGGTTTCCATCATGTTATACATTCAGGCGACTTTTAGTTGCTCACTCACAGGCACATAAAAAATATAACGCTCATAAAACAGCGCCAGAAGTCAGAGAGGTAGAGATA
>KV751335.1:3368779-3379008 GCA_001698575.1 Mola mola
CCGATCGCCCATCGCCCATCGAAAACAACCATTAACGCCTCGGCCATTGAGACGAGCTCGGCGGGGGGATCGTCTTATGTATGTGCATTTTGGAGCGTTTCGCCTCCTGCAGCGTCGCAACCCGGGACAGTGCGTCCACCTGAGGGAGCGGAGCGGAGCGGAGCGCGGGCTGCAGACTTTACAGCTTTGCCATGTCATTACTGTTGTGCCCAAACCTCCCCAGACTTTCAAAATGACCTATTGAGTTAAAAAAAAAAAAATGCCGAGTCAAATCCATCAGGTTTGGTTAAGAGCAGCTTCCGATGAGCCTGTCAATCACTGCTGCGCTCCGCTCCAAAGTTCCCACTTTCCAGTCAAAAATAATGTGCTCCAACAGACGAGAAAGCGCGTTTTACGCAGCAATTCTGCACACAAAGACCCCACCGAGGGCTTTCCACGCGAAGACAAAACGTGCCAATAATATGTGACCTGAAACGGAGCAGGAGCAATAAAACTAACGTCCAATTAGTGGCAGTGTATTCTAGCCGCGCGGCTATTTGTTTATCTGCGCACATCTCAATACTGATCCGCTTGTAATCTTCTTATGGAAATGGCCCAGTGGCAAAGAGATAAAGAGAGAGAGAGAGAGAGAGAGAGGGAGAAAAAGGAGGGGAGGATAAAAAAATAAATAAATACACCAGGAGTAACCCGGAGTTTGGTAATGAGTGCCTCTGTGCAGCTAATTTCCTAATTAAGGAGCGGGGGGACCACCAGCATTGCCCGCCCTGCCTGAAGAGGGGCTACCGAGGACGCGCGGCCCAAATGTGGGAAATAATGCCTGTAAGTCCTCATGGGAAGATAACCTGCGTGCAATCACATCGATTGGGTGCAATTCACACGTTTTAAAATCTGTTTCATTATCAGCTCCTGAGAAGAAACCAATTTGACTCAGTTATTTTTTTTTCATTTGTATTCTTCTTCTTCTTATTGCAATAAAGACGCACTGACCCACGAAAAGCACACGTTGTGTTTAATATGACATTTATGTGAAATCCAGTGGCTGTATCCGACCGGAGTCACACAAAGCAACTGGTTTTGGATCCAGGTGTGGCCTTTGGGCCTAGAAAACCAAACAAAAATATGGAGTTATGTTTGCAAAGAGCTTGGTGGGAATTGCCGTCTATTCAGATCGACTAATTGGCGCAGAACGACATTAATCCCCATCCTTGCAGCCAGTTCACTTCTCTGCGTGTCCGCATCCTTTTGCTCGGCTGTCAATGGAGCTTTAATGCTCAGACAATTTCCATTCGTGGCGGACAAAATGCGCTTAACTTCAATATTTTTTTACGAGGGGACACAGGAGCTGCGTGTCTGCCATTCTGCTGCAAATCAGCAACTGATAATAGCGCGTAATTTATTGCCATTTTATAGCCTTTTTTTTATTGTTGTAACCTGCATTTACAACCTTATCGTTTCTTGTTTTTGACAGTTGTTCCAAATCGGAGCAAATTGATGTTTTTATTCTTATCACTATTATCGAAAGTCGCATCTCACCAACAATAAACAACATTAATTTTTGCGTGTCCATTTTAAACTCGACGACCCCCAGAATCAATAACTTTTTTTTTTGTCTCAGCTCGGTGACTGCGGACAAGGCTTTTGGGAAAGCAGTAATTAACAAAGAATGGGTTTTCAATTACAGCCACAATAGGGACTGTCTCATTAAGATTTGCATGATTTTTGGACGAGGAATGCAAATGGAGATGCAATTTACGCACGGTCTGCTGTCCCCATTGTGTCGGCGTGAATGGTTGCGTCCTCCCAGCTCGACACAGGTAAAATAATATTCACGGGTCATTTACGGGAATAAAATCGCTGCTATTATCGCCTCTGTATTTCACAAAGCAATGATGGTGATTCGACCTATTTGATTCATGAGAATTTTGCCTTGATTTAAAAAGAAACAAACTCAACAAAAACAGATTAAAAACGTTTAACGTCCGTGCGTAACGCGGAGTCATGGCTGAGGGAACATCGTGGATCTCTGTTTTAGTTCTATTTTTAAAACCGTTTGAACACACACAGGCTCAGCTATTTATGTCAGGGAATTACTACCAACATGCATTTTAATCAACGTATTTAGGAAAAAAAAATCTGATATTATTATTCTTATGATCAAGCTTGCAACAGGTATTGTAAAACCTAATTACTTACTGATACCACTCATCTAATGGGATTTTTTTTTTCCCCCAGAAGCATACAGAATACACTTTTCTCACAAAATAAGTAGTAAAATAAGAATATTTTTATACTAAAAGCCTCTACAGTATCTATAAAGAGCAATTGGAAAGAAACAGAAATATTTTGAATTTACTTTTCCTAAGTTTCCTTTTTAGACCGGCGGAAAATCAAATAGTCCTATAAAGATTGGAGACTTGTAGTGAATAATCAGATGTGTTCACTTCCTGACAGGGGGAAGAACGAGGGGCCACGCGCCGATCTTTGAAAGAAATGTGATTTCCTAAAGTGCTGCTCTGTGTCATCGCTTTCCCCTCAATTGTCCTGCAAAGGATGTGAGGCTTTATTCGTCACGAGAAAGAATGAAGCAGATCACAATAGCGGATTCAACACGTGTTCGGACGCAACCCTGATGATGATCTGGTTTTATTTTTTTAACTATAGGCCAATTTGAGGCAGCCTGCGTTGAGTCATTAGGTTGAAGGGACTGTCACTCAAACCTACAATAGCAGCATGAAAAATAAAACCCTCAGAAGATGGATGCATCTATTTTCAGGAGGGTCCCAGTGGAGTGTTGCAGGTCTATCAGGAGGGCTTCGAACTGACAACACTGTATTCTTGTATCCGCAGTGGTTTGTGTTTGTGATTCGTCCACACTCTGCAGCAGCCCCGGGTCAGCTCTGTGGAACGTCACTCTCTCACTCATGGACCTTGGCTTGTAAAACGACATGCAAGAAGCTGTTCGCCTCCTGTAGCAATCTGTGAGGAACGCCTCAGACTTTAGCCTCTTTTTCCTTTTTCTTTTTGTTTCTTTCCCTCCCCTGCAGGCCAAGCATGTCCTTCCTCATTATGTTCCTGTGTGAGCAAGGCCAAGGCTGCTGACACAGACCCGGTGTAATCTCTTTAACCCACCGCTGTCATGAGCAGACAAGGCGTGACCACCCAGCACTCTGCTCCATCTCACTCAAACGGGGGAATAGTTTTTTCACCTCATCACCTCTCCGGGTCGCGGCCGCTTATCGTTTGGGGAGGGACGTTTTCGAAAAACACATTAGATTTGAAGTAGGGCTCAACACACATAAGCGCGCGCAAATAAAACGGTTCACACGCACAAATGCTGGGGATAATCATTCTTACAAGGCCACTCAATGTAATCATGTGCAGCAATGTGCAGTTTAAAATTCATATACTCACTGACCCTTGGAGTTCCCATAATTGACGCAAGCTTCTTTTTTTTTCTTTTTTGTGCTGTTGTTATTGACTAATGAAGCCAAAAGCTAATGAAATTCTATCACAGCAGAGGACATCTGTGGAAGCATTTTTAACTCAATATACAATGATTATTAGCTCCTCTGGGTCATTTACTTCACAAAGACGCTTTAGGTTCACTCAGATTAGGAGAAACATTCATATAAAAGCATTTGGTACATGACGCGTTAAATGACAAATGAAATATTAAATGACTGCGAATTAAAAGCTCATGGCCACTGAAAGCTAATTTTAATTCAGTTTAAATTAGGCAGAAAATTTCAATAAAATATGCTTCTGAGCCACTGGATTAGACATCCAGTGTGCAAAATGATCGTTTCTGTGCCTGCTGCCTGAATATTTTTTTTTCAGGGGAAGCTCACAGGCGAACCTCTAATTTAAGCAATCCCCATTTATCCAGTAGAGGAATCAGTGCTGGTTTCGACGTAGTTTTTTAGAATGCACTCTGTACTATATTCTGCATACAAGCAACAAAAGGCAACAAAGTTTAGATTAGGCCTCAGAAGCTTTTTTTCTTATTTAGTTGTTGCACAAGTTTTGATAGTCTGTCAGCACGGAAACTGCTGCCTGTGAATGGCATTATCAAGCCACCTCTATATGATGATCATTTTAAATACTGTTGTTGCCTGACTGGCTAATTACAGCACCCATTATTTCCCATGTATCTTTTGAATCATTGCCATGTTCAGTTTTTTTCAAAAAACAATGGAAACTTTCTCCATTTTTTGTTTGGACCAAAGTGCTGAATCGCCACTTTTAGCTGTGCACCATGCCCGAGCAAGCGGCCCTCTTTTGTTTTAGCCATAATTGAGATCCCACCAATCTAGCCTCTTTTAAAAAATGAAACAGTCTCTTTGTCGAGCCCTCATTAGCTTAAGATAATATTGTGAGAGTGCACAATTAATTTGCAGTGTAACTTTAATTAATTAAATACACCCAATTTTGTAATATGATTAATGCCACCAAGTTGTTATCTGTATTCTCCCCAAAAATGAATATGTAACAGCGAAACAGCACTGGGAATTAATTGCTGCCTTTTTAAGAACCCCAAAACTGGGTCAGGTTAATTAAAAAGAGGCAAGTCATTAAACCTTAAATTAGAAAACAAACAAGCGTGAATTGATAAATAAATCACGAGTGCCATTGTGTCTAATCTAGCTGTGATTTGGGAGACAAATCTCTGTTGTGTGCGAAGCATTTGATGAAGCAGATAGTGGTCATAAATTCAGTCCCAGTCAAAGTCCCATTAAAAGAGGCATAATTTAATTAAGAGTTAGCCATCGCCCTCTAAATATATTAATTACCTTGAGCATGACGAGATGAGTGCGGTGATTATTGCGTGTGTCGTTGGAGTGAGTCATCTGGGAGGAGAGCAAATTAAGGTGGGAAGCTGGCTGTGTTGACAACATAATGGATGGGGCTGCTCTCAGATGAATTTGGTCACCTTGCCCTGGGTTGAGCTCAGAGAGGTGAGACAGAGGACAGGACAGGACAGGTCCTCACAAAGGTAGGATGTGTTTACTGGGAAAACAGGTTTGGCGAGTCCAGAAATTTTGAGTCAACACAATAAAAAATCATTACAAGAAAGTGTGTGGACCACGACAAATTTAGAGACAATTTAATAATTGATAGTGAAAATTTTGTGTTCAGCGAGACATGCACAAATCAGATATTATGGGATAAGTTGTGTGTGCTGACAATGTGGCAAAATAAAAAAAAAAAGGACATTTTTACATCAACTTTGTTCTTGACTGAACTGGATATTTGTGATACAAAATTGAGTTTCCCTTGGAGCAAAAGGAAATAATTAGAATAATAGAAAGTGTAAAAGCCTATAAATAAATAAACAAATAACAGCAGAAATAAATTTTTATGCTTCTTCCTTTTCTTATTGGCACATCAACAGTGTTCTTCTCTTCCGAGCTGCTTGTACCAACTTTTGCTTTTTAGCAACGCGGCTAATAGAGAATGACACCTTGGTGCCCACACACATCCGCACGGAGCAGGGAAGCGTGCATGCGACGGCTCATTGCCCCCAAGACTGATATGTCAATGAAACATACAAGCTGTTGCTGCTGCACTGGAGTGATTTCCAGCCTCACTCCTCTCCTGGCTGACAGCAGGACAAAGAAAGTAAGCTAGCATTATCTGGAAGCAAGCTCTCAGTCTGGCTCTCATCTTTTTTCTTTGGCAACGCAAACATAGATGTCTGTGCTTGTGCAGACACACAAAGCTCTGCATAAAGGCACGGATGCATCCTGCAGGAGCATCAGGCGCACCTTGAGTAAGGTGGGAAGTTTGGTTATTTGCTCAATGGTTGTGATAGTGGAGGGGTGGCAAGGAGAAAAAGTACATGAGTTCCTCAGACTGACCAACAGATGACATGCTGAGTGTTTAAAATAGCTTCCACTTGTTAAACCAGACAATGTCTTACAGAACACAAATATCCCTCCACCATCTCCCTGAACGCCCGCCCTCTCTCGTCTCTCCTCTCTTCACTACCCTCCTCCCACTCTGGCCGGAAAATTGAGGACACTCACCGAGCTCTGACTGGTCCCGAAGGCTGCTGCTGCTGCTGCTCCCCAGTCCCTCTGTTAGACACACCTTCAACAGCTGGCTGTCAGCAGGCCCAAAAGCGAGAACAAGGACTGGACGATGGCAGTGACAGCCGCAGCCCCCCGAGCCTAGCCCAGACTCCAACTGCGGCCATTCAGAGTGGAGCACCGCCACGGCGATTCCAGGTGCAACAGAGAAATATAAAGAGCGAGAGAGCCGGCCAGTCGCTGGTGTGGTAGTGCACACTGCAGCGGAGCTTTCCCTGCTCTGGGACCCATCTCATTCAGCCAAGATTGCTTCATACAAAAGTTGACAATGCACCAGTGAAAGCCATTGTTGATATTCAACATTTTTTAAATAGCTGAGCAGAATAGACAACATGGCAGGCTGCAAAACTTGGCAAGGGAAACTGACCTGGAGCTTCCCATTTGAAAGAGTTGCCACGCTGGGCGAGAGGAGAGTGGGCTGTTGTGTTAAAAAAAAAAAAAGGAAAAAGAGAGTGAGAGCTTGTGTGAAAGTGCTCAAAAAACAAAACGTCTCCCATCCCGGGAGAGCGGAGCACAATGCTTTGTGTGGAGCAGGAAGAGGACAATCACCTCGCACGGTCACAAGCGTATACACGTTACCGAGACAGAGCTGAACAATGAAATCAACGCAATCAGATCCGTTTAAAAAACAGGATATTACATTTCTGAGGCGGGAACCGAATAAAGACGCTTCAACCCCACATTAGCACTCTGCGGGGGTGTCAAACACGTGAGAAAGCCAACAGTTAAATACTGCAACCAGTCACAAAAGTGTAATTTGCCAACGTCCAGTGGAAATTTCTCCCATCAATTTCTCCGATGTTGCACAAATTAAGGTTGAGGATGTCACAGTCTGGTTCTGTCAATGGTGTTCTCTCTCTGTCATTGTCTCGCTGACAGGAGTGCAGATTGATACGGACATTCAAGACATCTTTAAGCGTCCATATGTCAGAGTGTCACAGTGGCGCTCGTGCCTCGAAAGCTATCAAAACATCTAATGTATGTGCATGTGTGGCTGTGAATGTGTAGGCCCGAGGCAGCTCCCAGTGTTGCGTTTCGGGCATCCTCGTGTGTTAGTGGGCGGTAGGGTGGGAGAGAGGGAGGGCCTGGGTGATGGACGTGGATTAAAACAAACAAAAAAAACCTACAGGAAAAGCTGCAACACCTGCAACCCTGGATGGAACAAGAAATCCAGCAACTCCTTTATTAAGTCAAAGTAAACCAAAAGGTCAATTAAAATCTGGTCATAAAAGTGTAGTGCAGCTAAAGAAATAAAGGCAACGAATTGGGTGCTTAAAGGGATTCGGTTAATATGTGGACTAGAATAAAGCTGAAAAAGATCACTTTTAAAATGACAGCACCACTCATTGGCCAAAATGCTCAAATGAATTATCAGTTATGAAATGTGTTGGACATTTTTACATATAAAATGAAAAGAAAAGCTATTTTTTTCCTTCCTCAAATACTTGGGAACCTATTAAGGCCCAGGAAAGCACTGAAGTGGCAACTTTTCCCTCTGCCACAAACCAGGTGACAAAACACAGATAGGACCATAGAAGAAAATAGCTTGTGTTTTCTGTCAAGTCACTTCCATACAAAGATTAAAATGTTTGTGGTCAATTAGACCTCAGAAAAATTTACATCTTAGAAATAAAAAAATAAAATTGACATGGGAGTGGTTGGTAAAAAGTCCCATGAGCTACACAAGAGATCAATCTAAAGCTGGGGAGCTGTAGCATGACTTGCTGAGAAAGAAGCTGGGAAATATTAAAGCTGAAAGTGTTCTGAGCTGCAAAAGGGGGCCAGAATCCGAAAGAAAAGAACATGAGGGGTAACGTGGAGGATGTAAGTAAGCAGTTTCTTCACTTTGTGTGTGAAGAGAAGAACAGAGTGACAGGTCTGCTCGGGCCCTCTGACACAGGCAGCCTCGCAGCTGAAGATCCATAATTACACTGATCAGAGGGAAATTACAGCTCTGAGAAAGAAGGTAGGGCCAGCATAATCTTATAGGTGTGCCAGCGCTCAACTACAAGACAGAGAGGAGAGAGGGAGAGAACCTGTGGCGTCTCTACTAGGCATCCACGTCAGCGCTACCCATCACACACTATTAGCTGCCATCAAAGCTCTAATTTTACTCTAGCATTACACCCCGCTGGCTGCATCCCCCCTCCCTCCCCTGCTGGTCTGGATGGCGTAGCCTGGTGGGAAAACGACATTCAATCCGCTGTCCGCTCCATTCAGGCCAAATTGGCAAATGACAGCTCTCCACCTCTCAGATTTCGGTAAGTGAGAGGTACCTCGGCCACCGTCCGCCCGAGCCTCCAAAGACTGCTGGCGGGGAAGGAGGGGGGGGGGCCAGTGGAGGCTGAGGAGCGGACCCGAGGTGGGTTAACAGCCTCCCTTGTTCTCCTCAGGGGTGACGGTGCTGGACAGAGAACACGGAGCAAAGGAGAGAAGAATGCCTACTCAACGAATCAAAGGAGCTTCCCTGGGACCAGTGGGAAAAGTTGACCTCAATCCCCTAATCACTCACTTTACCACCCCAGGCCGATGACAGCGGTCGCCCTCACGGAGGTCAGCTGCGGCGAACACGCAGAGAGAAATCTCATAGAGGAGGGCGTGGAGGAAACACGGGCCTTCACACATATTACATCTGAGACACCTCATCTCGTTTTGAGGCCATCGTCCAAATGCATTAAAAAAAAATATATGTATTCTGCAGAAATGAGAAGACAACAAGCTGTGGGATCTTTGGGCTGATGAGCTGCACACAAAAAGAAAAAATAAACAGCAGCCTACATGTTATTTATATGTGTATATAAACAAAAAAAATAAATGGAACATGTTTATAAAAGAAATCAACTGATATGCACAAACAACTTGGTCTTTCATCCGCGTTTTACCACGACACACAGGAGAATATACACTGAACATATTGCATTAGACACAAACTGGCTGCCCGACCGAGTGGTACTCGTACTGCTAATTAAGTGCTAATGGAAGGTCCCCCTGCAGAGAATACTAATTAATGCTCCATTCTTCTGCGGCCTGAGCGCGTACTCCACCATGGCCTAATGAGGGGAGGCAGGTACGTCTTCTCCCAGGCTGGGTTAATAAGCACAACACAGTGGGGTCTGAGTAGAGAGGGCCATACAGGGGGGCTGCTTCCTGTTCACTAATCTTAAAGGACCCCCTCAGAACCCCCTCACAATGAGCTGTGGAGGTAATGAAAGGATTTGTCCCATAAACGCGGAAAATGGGCCAGCTTCATGTGCCTGTGTGGCGAGCACCTCCAAAGTTTTGGTGTCTTCACTAATGAAACATTAACAGGGAGGAAATTCTGAATTTGAAAAGATACACGGTGACAAAAACGGGCTGTACCCTTACGGGAAGTTAGGCATTTTTCTTCTTTCTGCTCTCAAGGTGTGGAAGGTGTCCACATCTCATGGTGACTATCTATTATGTATGTTTATATATTGCAAAAGTATAGAAACACTTGGAAAACTATTTTTGCCACATTCCACACGGCTTTCTTGTGCATCCTGCTACAGAATAACAACCAAAAAACTGCTGATGCCTCTTAGAAACAACTTCTATTTTCAATAGTCCCCGGCCTCCAGACAATATGCCAGGCGGGGTAAATAAATACATTACCTGTTTGGATGCCTGGGAATCAGATTCAAAGTGCTCAGGAATGAATGGGTGTGCGAGCATGTGGCGGCGTGCACGAGCGCAACCACAGATTGAGGATGGTGTTGGAATTACCTGAGCGAGATAATGGTTGGTGCATTAGATTAACTTTCAGGCCTTAAATGCAACACATTTAGGCAATCTTGTCCCCCAAAAACATGTCAATGTCTGAAAGGCCTCCCTCTCGCTATCAGGAGCCTCCGGTCCCCCACACTGATGCAGCTGGCAAGGCGCTACTGTCGACTGTCAAAACGCAGCGCCAGATCTAGTTATAAAATAATTGAATTTTCATATCAGAGGGGACCAGAGTCTCCGCAGACAATAGGAGTGCTGAGTCCTCTCTGATACTGGCTCAGGCCCTTTGCCATGCGCATGAAATCAGTATGTTAATGTTCCAGGGTTTTCTTTTTTTAAGGGCACTTGTGCTCTCGCAATGTACTACCGATGCGGTTTCAAAAAATTGCAACTTTT
>KV751335.1:3379024-3394499 GCA_001698575.1 Mola mola
TGACAGCTTGTTTTCTTTTCTCTGCAGCAGGCGGTGAATCACCGAGCTTTAATTACTTTCGTAACTTCGGTGACCCTGTGAGCGTGCTGCTCTGCCGGAGAAAATGGGACCTCCAACAAAGGCCCTCCACAGCCACAGCCGCGCCTTCAGTTCATTCAAAATGCGAAAAATTTATCAAACTGTGGATTTTATAAGATTTTTTTAACATTTCACCTCCTGTCTTCTTCACACTTCCCCACAACACCCCCGCCTGCAATAGTTCTGCACTCTCACTCTCCGGAAGGAAACTCAGCAGATAACTAAACAGCCAACTCTTTCCTTCTCCCTGTTTCTCATTGCGTGGGTGCCCTTTGTTGACTCAACAAGGTCTCTCCAGGTCAAAACGGCCAGAGGTCACACTATTATCAGTAAACCCCCACCCCCACCCGTGGCCCCCGGCAGCACGCGGACACATAGTGCAGGGTCCCGAGGCCACAAAACACAGATCAACAGCGATGGACGCTACATTTGATCACTTCACAGGTCTCTGGCCTGCGCACATCAGGTCACGCTTCATTCAGCGGAGGCGTCAGAGTCTATCCTGCAGCTCTCAACGGCCTCTCCAGACCACAGGTCATCAGTCCTTAGAAGCACGTCTGAAGCTGTCACATTGATCGCGGCCGTGACACTGATGCATGAGAGAGCAACGCGGGACCTCTCCGCTGAGCAGGAAGGTTCAAGATGCTGCCCTCTTCTGTTTTGTCGCTGCAAAGTTCAGGCATGTTTCCTGCCCGCCAACAGATCGCTGTTTGCTTATTCCTCCACGCCTGATTTATTAAAGTAGCTAATATGTTGTAATCCCCACTATCGCTCTC
Organism: Mola mola; assembly: GCA_001698575.1. Lineage (NCBI taxonomy): Eukaryota > Metazoa > Chordata > Actinopteri > Tetraodontiformes > Molidae > Mola > Mola mola. The sequence goes on from KV751335.1 coordinate 3,379,879, forward strand.
ACCTTCTCACTGGCAGAGCTGTGGTTTGGGCTGTGCTACTGGGTGAACCAGGGGTGCACAGGCACGGTCGGTCTTTTGCTGACTGCCTGATAATTGAATGAGCGATTATCCCTCCCATTAATAGACAATGATACAGAAAGCACTGCCATATGTACGGAATATTAATGAGAGGCTGCAGCCGCTTAGATAAGAGAAGCACCACGCAGCCGCTGTAATAGGGGTTAAAACAATTTGCCCCCACCACCACCACCACCACCCTATTCCTCCTCACACACACCACAGCTCCCATGATTTCCGCTTTGCTAATCCTCCGCCCTCTCACCACCCAAGCAGGCTGCTACCAACCAACAACCCCCCGTGGCCTGGACTTGTGCTTGGCTCTGACCTCACTGCTGCCAGGGCCACGTCGCCATTGTGCGAGAGTGCGAGCAGGGTCACTTGACAACAAAATGACATGCTAATGATGGGAAGAAGCAGCTGTTTAGCATTTATGTTATGAGACATTTTGTAACCAAGGAGCGGAGAAAAAAAACATGCATTCGGGAAAAATTACCATTATTTTCTTTTTTAGATCTATTTCACCGTTTCACCACCGATTTACCCTTGACTTATTGTCGTCAGAAGTGTTTTGTTTTTTTCCCCCCAACATCCAAGTAAAGATGCAAGAGCAACCGAAGCCTTACAGACCATTTTATCATTTCAACAGAGGCTGCAGGGAGTCAGGCACAAAGAAAAAGTTGGGGCACACTTCTATATGAACTGCCCTTCCAATCAATATCTAACATCTATTAGCATTGGAAAGCAATATTTCCCCTTTTACCTCGCAATAATTGTGCTTAATGCTGTGAAGTATCTTATCATAGGTCTGACGGCAAAAGAAAGGCCGGTTACCATGGCGACTGTGAAAGCCATTGGTTTCCTTTTCAGCAGAATAATGAACTTCTCTCCTCTGTGTGTCGCTCCTCCACTCCACTCTCAGCCTCTTCGATTAAATTGAAGTCCATGCGTCCTTGAAATCCCCCATCTCTGCCTTATAATTTGCCAAACAAGAGAAAAACAGAGGGGAAAAAAAAAGATGTCAAGGCCCAACAAATGCATCAGTTCAAGCCCAAAGCTTAGGTGTACTTTAAAATCAATACAAATTATGTGTGTGCGTGTGTGGGGGTTTTTTGTTGTTTTTTTTTTTAAATTGAGGAATATTAGGTATTAATTAAAAGTGAATGCTTGCAGTAAAGTTTTATTTTCTGATGATGAAATGGTTTCAGGTGGCAGCTTTTCTTATTTGTCTTTTTCTTATACGTCTTCGTTTTGAGCTCCTTCTACTATGTCTATTATATTATGTATTCATCCTTTTGGATTGAACTAATCTAAAACTGAGGCTGTAAAGAGCCACAATTAAAAAAAAAAATGCATTATACATAGTTGTAATTAACTTCATTTATTTATTAACTTTGCCAACCTTTCACTCCAAATTGGCGAATATGAAGCAGTATAAGGGTCAGTTAACTGTGTGTTTTCGCTGCACATAACGACTTTAAGATGAAGAAAAGCTTCTCTAAAGTCAGTGCTGTAGGATGAGGCAGGCCTGTTCTTGTTACATTTAATAGCGATGAACGCACAGAGCTGAGCGGACTTCTCAGAGTAGCCTGAGACACGCTACACGACCAGATTATCTTTTTCACATTTCTATGAGAATAATAGGAAGACAAATCTTTTGTTTCTCTCCTCTACATGCTGTGTATTTGATCATTGATTGCACGCACTATCCACAGTGTCCTTGAGCACTGCCATTCGAGGCCATCAAGTGGTTTTATTTTTCCATTTTTTCCTGCTAAAAGTTGCTTTTTAAAGGTGGAGGGGGGTCCTTACTCAGAAAGAGGGTATAAGAACGGAGGGTGTTGTGCAGTACACATCTTTAATAGCCCACTGAGTCTTTGTGATTTGGTTTAACTCTTATTCTGTGATGTTAGCATGATGGTAAATAAAGAAAAAAAAAAATTCAAAAAAATCAAAGTTAATCTGCCAGGCTTGCTTTCTTTTCTTTTTTTTTTTTTTTTTTTTTTTTTTTTTTTTTTTTTTTTTTAACCCCAAGAACTGCAAATAGCTGCATAAATAGAAATATCCAACAACTAATAAATATATCTTGATTTGATAAGTTCCTGATAGGTTACTGATAAACTGCATAAACTGATAAAATATAAACCTTTTTTAATTTAGTCCAAAGTGTTCACACACCCAACTCATCAAATCATTTAATAAATCAGTAGGAATCAAATTAAAAAGGATGGGGAGGTCTGGTAAACAACCAATGTATTGGACCTACCACAGGGAAACACATTAATACAGACAGTGTATTTGGTTATCTGCATATGTTCAAACTCCTGGCGAAAAGCAGTAAATCTGCATTCAGTGAGACAATACACACGGGAAAATGTCTTAAATGTGTAAAATTATTGTGACAAAAAAACTGACAAATGCGCTGTATGACCAAACTTTTTTGAGCAGGTGAAGAGCTCAAGCTTCGACCTCCATTTTTCAACCCTTGTCTGCACACTAACACCTGACATACAGGAGCAGAAACACGACTTGACTGTGATTTTTTTTTTTAATCGTTTAGTCCATTTCAGGTAGGTTTGCACCGCCCAACAGTCACAAAATAAACTGGACGTCGTCACCATCTTACCACGCTGTCGTCTACCTTCCACCGCTCTCCTGCGCCTGCGTTAGGGTTGTTTACCTCGCTGGCCTCCTACCTACACTTCCTGGCCAGATCAGGCCACAGGGTGGCGCTCACGAGCTTACACCACGAAGAGAGCCACAGGGTGACATGGGAACTGGAAGCGGGTAACACTTTAGAGGGCTGATCCGGCTTCTTTTCATTTCATTCTAATCATTAGAAAATTGCAAATAATGTATCACATTAGAAGATCTCCATCTTTTTTTTTTTTTACTTGTTTTACGTGCTAAGGATTCATGGAATAGAAATGGAGAAGAAGAATGAACACGCTAATACAACCTAATATACTCTTATTTTTATGAGATAGACCAATTTTTCATGAACTGAAATTTTGAGGGAAAAATTATGTAATAATGATGATAATAATACATTAGACTTGTGTGCTGATGCCTTACCAAATTCAAATGTAATTAACAGCTCACTGTACTGGGTACTGCTGCTCCAATGCTTTCTCTGGGTTCATTGCCAGTTTGAGCCAATTCTGAGGCTGCTTCATGGCTCATGTGTGGAAACTTTGTTAATGTTCACCATTATTTAATGCTCTTGTCAAAATCCAAAAGATGCAAGCACAACACCAAATTTGTGTTAAACATAACTGAAACACTTTTTTCCCACTTAATTGAAAATACAAAGGCACTACATTTCTTGTTTAAAGGTACGCTTCCTTGGGGTGTGATACCAGCAACATGTGCCAAAACAACACACTACAGGAGTAGTGAAGTTGTAGAATCCTAAAAAGACTACTGTTCGGCAAATTTCTATAGGTTAACAGGTTCATTAATAGGTGACAGGATAACGGTTGGTTCATATTTGAGAGGCTCATTCAACACACCATTAAACCACCGTTGTTTAACATTGTTTTGTTTTTATTTTGTACATAAAATGATGCATGAGAAATGACATGTATTATGATGTGACAGTACTCACATAAAAATGTTTCAATTAATCTGAACTTCAAATGGCTACGATGACACAGTGGAGAAAATTGACACAAAATGTACATTAGACAGAATTACACAAGAATTACACAGTTTAGATAAGTGGCAAATTTCATTTGTTTCCCCCTAAATGCAATTTCAGTCAAAATATTTTGACAGAGGTCTTAAGACGTCTGAGCTCAAAGGAGCAGTTCAGCTGAAAATAAGCCGATGTTTAGTCAGTTAGGCCTTTTAATCAACAGAACATTGCTTGAGTTTGACAGCAAAACATTGCTGCAGCATTCTCCTAAACAAACAAACTGCACTTGTTTAAACAGAAAAAAAAGATTGACTGGATACAAAGATGGACGACATGAGACCTCCCCAAAAGTGAAGCCAAAGCCTCGCAGTCACACTCTAATGTTGGGCTGCAATGTGGTCGTACATCCCTCCTATTCAGTTGTTTCAGGTAGGTCAAAGTATGCTGGACCTCAAATCAATATTTCCCACAGACGGTTTTTGTTGCTTGTTTGTATCACGGTGCCGTATGTTTAATGGTTTGTTTTTCTGACCACTTTAGTGATAATTAAATATTTGATGCTGTAAAACGGGGTATAACATCATGACTGAGCACTGAGCTCTGTGCACCATTGTGCAGGCAGGTGTATTGGCAGGAATTTTACGCCACAGCTTTAAAAAGCACACAATTGTCACTGCAAAGACTCTCTATATTACATCAAAGCGCCAAGATGACAGGACTCGTACATTGGATATTTTAGCTTAATTTTTGTACAATGGGAGGAAGGGAAGATATAACACCTATTTTTACTTGTGCCAAATCAACAAGCCAAACAAAAAATAGTTTAACCTGTATAAAACCACCAAATTGATTTGAAAAGGTGTAATATTCATCCATTTTTTTAGCCAAAATCTTCACTCCACCTGCTACACTAATAGCACTAGTTGCACACATCCTGTGCAGGTGTGAGCTTCAACGTGGATGCATTTTCTGCTAGAGAGCAGACAAGAACTAAAAATCTCTTGACAACTCACTTTTAACCTGCTACTTGACAGTTTGGTCACAACATAGAGAGCTGAAATTGATGTCATCTAGTCGCAATACATTTGAGCTCACACACCTGCTTGGGACAAGATGCACTAGTGTTACCTGCATTTCCATCTGCTTGGAGGTGAGCTAATGACTGAATTTTCATTTCAGGTTGAAATACAGTATACAGAAGGTGATGGCAACACTCCACAATAAGGGTACATTAAGTAGCAATAGTTAATGCAGTATTAAGCATTTACTTAAGGTTATTAAGGTTAATTAAGTTTGATTAATGTGTCGTGATCACTTACTGACAGTGCTCGTGTTAGGTACTTATTGAATAGTTTCTAATCATACTGTTAACGTTAGTTAACACAGTAATGCCCCTTAACCAACAGTTAAATAATACAATGAGAAGCATTTGGACACAGACAGCCACCTAACTCTAACCCTAATAAAGCATCTATTAACTTGAATTAACCATTTATTAAATCTCTTTGTCACCCTTAATGAAAACATGCATCCATGGTTTGCATGCATGGTTTTAAACAATTGAGTAATGTACAAATTATTGTAATAGTTGACGTGAGGACTGTTAGTAAATGAGTAGTTGGCACAATAAAGGTGCAATGTGTAAGATTTTTAGTGTATGAAATCATAAGACGACCTTAATAAATGGTCATCGAGGAATCACGCTATGTTGAAATAGTAGCTCCTCAGCCAGTCATGCAGCAGCCAGTATTTCCTCCCCCTTAAGCTTTGATTCCCATTTGGAACGGTCTGATCTTGTTTTGACCACAGCAGGTTAGTGGTCTTGAGGCACTCCCACATGGCCGTTTTGGAAGTGCTCCAAAAAACATTAACACTGAACATTGCAAAAATAAATATTGGTTTATTATCTCAAAGAGAATTTCATCCTTGCCCTGTGTTCTTGTTCCAGGATCCGTGACCTGGCAACCCGCCTGCATTTGGAGTCTAGGGAGGAAGGAGAGAGGGGAGACGGCGCTCTTCTCCTTTTTAAATTTGGACTGCAGTACCAGTAGCTTAAATGTCGGGTGCATAGTAAATGCATATTACTAAAATAAGAAATATTATTTAATGTACCCTTATTGTAAGTTGTTACCAAGGTGGTTTCAAACTGATCAAAGACAGTCAAACAGTAAAACTTGATACATACAAAACTTACAAAAAACACCCTGCACAGAGAATGCTTAAGATGAGAACACCAGGTGACACAGGGCTGTATGAGCAGAGCTACTAACCAGTATACATCAACATAAAAGAAATGTATGGAGGAAAAAAAATGCTCCCAAGCATGAAGTCAAACTTTCCAACTCTACATTCACATCCTGCAGAACAAGGAGTTCAGAGTACCGAGAGAAAAGGGCCTTAAAAGCCACGTATCAGTCCCAAAGGCAAAAGGCAAAAGGAAAATCCCCTTGTCTCAATGAGGTGTGGGTAGTTGGAGAAGACAGGTCTGGTTCCGATGGGCCTCTGTGTTCCCCTGTACAGATCAGCGAAACACATCTGTGAAAGTTGCCGGACAATAACAGCTGCAATGAGGAGCTGTGCTGGCGGCAGCTGCATTTTTCTCAATAACACATAGACATTGTTGATTCAATAGGAAGGAGTGCCTCACAGCTTCTCTCATTTCTGTGGTAAAGCTTTAATCGTTTCTCAGATCTATTTCATCTATTTCATTTTCCTGCCAAAAATAGTTGCAGTGTTTAACACCGTCGCCTCACAGCAAGAAGTTCCTGGGTTCGATTCCCAGGTCAGGGCGTATCCGTGCAGAGTTTGCATGTCCTCTCTGTGTCTGCGTGGGTTCTCTCCGGGTACTCCGGCTTCCTCCCACAGTTCAAAAACATGCAAACTAAAGGTTAGGTTAATTGGTCACTCTTAATTGCCCGTAGGTGTGAATGTGAGTGTGGATGGTTGTTTGTCTCTAAATGTCAGCCCTGCGATGAACTGGCGAATTGTCCAGGGTGACCCCGCCTTCGCCCGAAGATGCTGAGATAGGCTCCAGCCCCCCCGCGACCCCTAACAGGATAAGCGGTAGAAAATGGATGGACAAAATGAGACAGCATAAATACCGCTTAATGTCAATGTCACTTTTTAGTAGACATTTTCTCTTTTGGTAAAGCTTTTGTCAATTTGAATTTAGAAGTACAGTAAACTCAGGAAAGTGGGGAACCGAAACCAGAGGGATGGACTACAAAGCAAGTTCAGCATAGCCAGGTTTTCGCTGCGTGAGTTGGCTCAACAATACCCAGAACCCTTCTTTGTTTTTGGAAAAATACAAATGAAATTTTGTATTTTTGAATTTTGAAATTTTTTTTACTATAAGCAGTGTTCTTTTAGCTTGCCTTATCAGTCGTTTAGTGTATGTCTGATATCTAGCCATAACTGCTTCTCCTATGCTGGGTCGTGGGTGCCTTTGTCTTATTCGAGGTGAGATTTGGCAAGAAGCAGGTTAATCCCTGCTTGGGTTCCAGTCAATGGATGATTTACTGGTGTTTTTGTCTTATTAGTATACGAAGCAAACAAGAAATAAACTTTCTGCCTCAACAACTGAATGCATTGACATCGATCACATCAAACTTCAACGAGATGCATATTATTTGTGCTGTTGTAACCTTCTATTGATGACATTACAGTATGTACTGTACTTTAATGCCTGGCTCAGTAAATTTGTATGGAGGCCTAATGTATTTCCCCAGCTAAGAACATCTCAAAAAGGGATATCATGGGGAAAAGATGGCAATAACTCATTTTAATCTGAATCTTTAAACATAACCTGCTCTGGAACACATGTTCAGCATCAGTTACCGTGGTAATCTAACCAGGTCAAAACCTTCATGACACTGAAAATTGTGGCTTTAGACTCAACCTCGCTAACCCATTGCTCTTGCTTCGTAGTGCACCCCTTTTTGCCTGCTGCACACTGATATTACTGGGATCTGATGGCATGAAGCACATACTGCAAGTAAATGATACAGTGCTGATGATGAAAAGCTGATTCTCATCCAAATCTCAGTGCAATAAAGGTAAATAAAAAAAGGTGCTGCTGCATGTACCAGCAGAAATGGATACTTTAGATTTCTACAACATTAGGGGTTCAATCCTTGTAGACCAGACAGATGTTCTGGTTGTTCTTTGGCTGACTTTGTGTCTGTTCGGGCATTTGGCTGCTTGTCGTCTCTCGTTTTCCTGGCAGATTAGCCATCAGTTTGGAGCGGTACTGATCCCCGGCCAGGAAATACAGGATCGGGTCAATGCAGCTGTTCATGCTCGCCAGCGGCCTGGTGATCTTGTAAGTAAAGTTGACAATGTTGAGGACTTCACAGTCGAGCTTTAACACACGGAAGGTGTAGTAGAGCGTCCGCGTGATGTGAAACGGGACAAAGCTCACAGCAAACACCACTAACACCACGATGATGAGCTTGATGGACTTTCGGTGCAAGGCAGCGCCCTTCCGGCTGGGTGATAGTCCTTGCCTTGGCCGGCACAAGGCCCGCGCCATTGAGCAGTAACACATCACAATGACCAAGAAAGGGATGCCAAACAGGAGCACCATGACTACAGAGCTGTAATCCACGTACTCCACAAAGGACTCATGATTGGTTGTGTCATGGCACAGGGTGTCATTGTCCCTCCTCGTGGTGGTGACGAAGATGAGGTTCGGCACCAGGCACACAGTCACCACAGCCCACACAGTGCCGCAGACCAGGTGGGCATGGCGGGGCTTGACCAGCGTCAGCGCCTTGATAGGGTGGCAGATGCCCAGGTAGCGGTGCACACTGATGCAGGTGAGGAGGAGGATGCTGCAGTAGAGGTTGGCGTAGAAGAGGAAGCGCACTATTTTGCAGGCAGCCACGCCGAAGGGCCAGTGGCTGCGGTTGGCGTAATAGTAGATGAGGGTGGGCAGGGAGAGGACGTACAGGAAGTCAGACAGGGCGAGGTGGAACATGTACACGGTGCTGGCGTTCCACGGACGCATCTTTAGGAACAGCCACAAGGCAGCAGAGTTGAGCACGAAGCCGATCACAAACACCAGACTGTAGGACACAGGCAGCAGGATGTATTTGAACTCCTCATTAAAGCGACAGTTGTTGTTAATGACTGGCGAGGACGCCGTCGACAGGTTGTGTATGTCGAGCCCACTGACGACTGTTTCCATGGTGAGAGGGCTTCTCAGCGTGGCATGCCAAGCCAGTAGACCTTCAACCTTTGAAAGATGAAGTCAGATTAATTATAGATAAAGGTTAGCTGATAGGCAGAAAATTCATCAGACAGCAATTTTGTTTGTTAAGTAAACATCGACCAATCAAACAAATAATTGGCATGTTATTGTACAATGAAACCAAAAAAAATTACGTTCTTTGCTTTATTTTAGAGCTGGATAATACATACAAATCAAGTCACCATGATATGAGAAAATATATTGCCTGAGATTTTAGATATTGATATATCATGATACTGCATTTCCTGGTTTTAAAGGTTGCATTACAGTAAAATTCTAAAAATGTCCTTTCTATTACTATCATTATTATTATTGCTATTGTTACTTAACCACTATATTTACTGTTGTGTAAATGTTTAAAATCAAAGTCATAACAAGTTCAGCATTTTATCACTTCAAACACACAGCAAGACTTGGAGATATTCACGCCCAGACAAAATTTATAGAAGCTCATTCTAATGGAGGAGCTATTCATGCTTTCAACTGCAGCACGATTGTAATGGCTTTTTGATCAGCCTTCCCAAAGACCATTAGACAGCTTCAGTTCATACAGAATGCTGCTGTTTCAAAAAGAACCAGGAGAAATGAGCACACCGGTCCCGGTCCCTCAGGCTTTAGTCTGGTAACGTTACCTAAAGAATACATTTTAAAGTTTGCAAGACACTTACTGTTCGGGGACCAGAATAAAGTTGTGATCTCCTTGAAAAATACAGACCCAGGAGGGCTCTGAGAGCTTCAAGAGGCAGTTAGCTGATAGAGCCCGGTCTTAGAACCAAACAGGGCGAAGCTGTGTTCAGCTACTATGCAACACACGGAAGGAACCAACCTCTTGATCTGCTGACCTTAGTCGTCTCTGAGCTAAACTTAAACCTCTGCTGTTTTCCTGTGCCTTTTACTGATTACTGCACTGTAACTGTTCCAGACGTGTTTTACATCTTTTATTTTCTGCTTAAAAATTTAAAAATGCTTTTCGTCTTCACTGACTGTATTCTGATTCTATGTGTTTTATATCATATTATGTTTTCTTGCCACTGTAAAGCACTTAAAATTGTTGCTGTGTATACAAATAAAGCTGCCTTGTCTAAAATGTAAGTAACTATTAGGAACATCTCGAAAACATCTGTAAATTCACTGAAATGGTGACTGGTGGTGGAAAAGCAAAAGAACAGAAGTACTACCATCAAATCATGGGCTGCTTTAAGCCCAAAAAATAAAAGTACTTATTAAGCACCCATTTCAGAATTAAACACATATAGTTTTAGAGTTAATATAGAGTTATAATGATTCATATATCAACATATACATTACGAGCTGGTGCAAGTCAGGCTTACAATGACATTGCTTTTTTATTAGCCTAAAGGCTTAGTTTTATAATAAATTTGATAAGTATATGTTGTATTTTTGTCATGAAAGGGAGTCGCGATGTTCAGCGTAACAAAGTAAATTTACTCAAGCACTGTACTTCAGTACAATTTTGCGGTACTTTAATTACTTTAAACTTCTAATCGATTATGATTTGTAGGCAAATATTGTACTTTTACTCCACTACATTTACGTAATACCTTTAGCTGTATGTTGGTTTGCATATAACATATTGTACCAGAACTAAATAAATCATGTTGAAAAAAAAAAAAAAAAAAAACGAAACAAGAAAAAATCTCTGATAATCAGAAAAATGCTGATTGGATAGTAGACATTCAACAGTCTAGTGCATACATATAAATACATGTAGTTTACTTGCACTTGCACCTTTGATAAAAAACATTTATTATTATTATAATTAATTTTAATATCTAAAGATTAACACTTAAAAACATCTTCAGCTCTACTCAAGTATCACGTGAAAAGTAAGTCAAGCTGTGAAATTAGAGCAGCGGAGTGAATTCTTTCCCACGGGACAGTTGCTGATAAGGTGGCTGAAAAGTTGCGAGTAAAGTTAAAAAAAGAAAAAAAAAAAAAAAAAGTAAGTCCTATTTAAACGCGCACCTGTTGCTTTCAGCCGAGCCTCAACGTGTTTAGAAGAAGACTGAATGTTTATTCTTATCTGTGCATCACACGTGTTGTTCCCCACAGAAGAACCCGACGTGAGCAATGGGCACTCACTGCGGTGGCTGCGGTCCCTCTCAGCCCGTCGATGGCTCCTGCTCTTCGGCGTCCGACACATGGTCTCCGGGAGGGACGGCGGGGCTGAAATGGGAAGTAAACCCTGCTGAGTGCACTAAACTTCCGCCCAGAAACAAAAACAACAACAACAAAAAAGGAAAACTTCAGCACCCTCTGTTTACTAAAATCGCGTGTAACTGCTATCACATCACAATCGGGACTTCCTCCTTCTGCAGAAAGCTCTGCAAAAATCCTTTTCCTCTGCATTTCAGAGCAGAACACCATCCATTTGAAAGCGCTGCTTAAATACTGCCTGCGTGGTGAATGAACAGCCGATTATCACTTTTGACTTCATTTTAAAAAGTCTGAGATTGAATTCAAATGTCCATTGTGATATACTCGAACTCCAGTATGTGAAGACAGAGTTGGCCTGAGTCTTAGGGATTTAAAGCCTCATGTGCACGGCAGCAATCACTGACAATCAATACTGAAACGTGGTAGGAGGTGATATTTGCACAGCTGCCTATGTCCATATAGCTGCAATAAAAGTGGACATTTGCTGCTGGAGCTGCGACACACCGACTACTTCTTGATCTATTGAATCATTTTCTTCACCTGAAGCACTTCTGTAAAATTCACAGGATAAGGAGTGGTATTTTTCACGTGTAGCCATAAAGACATGAAACTGTTTCAATAATAGGCGGGTGCTGTGACATTACCACTAAATAAGTTACCAAAAACATGAGTTGCCAATTAGCAACAAAAAGACTTAACATGTCGAGCAGGTCTTGACCAAACTCTTTCATCATTGATTTAGTTTTTTATTAAGAGAAGTCAACATTTCATCATGCATGAGCCTGAATTTTGCAGCAGTGACAGGGGAAACAAACCTTTAAAGAGGACAGAAACCTCAGAGCAACCTCTGTGCGGACGGCTCTCTGCTCTGACCAGTCCTAAAGCAGATTTTATTAGGGAGATGTCATCCTGAAGACAACCCTTACAGTCGGTCACTGAAAATAAGGATCTGGGAGTGGTCTTTTATCAGAATTTGACAGAACTTATTCAGAGAAAAGGGCAACAAAGGCTTTATTTTATTTTTTTCAAAAAAGTTGGTTTCATTTGATGTTGACTACACAATGCTAAATATGTGTTTTAGTGCTTCTGTTGAGAGTATTTGAACTCTCTGAATCATCAGCTGGTTTGATAGTGCAACGGCAGCTCAAAAGCAGACTCTCTGGGAAATAAGACCTGATGCCAGCAAAAAGGCATCATTCTGGGCCGTCTAGTAGACATCCACAACTCTAGATCCCTTAAAAAAGCAGAGAAAATGTGTCACTTTTAGACAGTTTTTGAGGCCTTTGAGTTGTTACCATCAGGCTGTAGATACCATTATCCAGCCTTTTCAAGGAACCGGACCAAAGTCATTCATGCCGTGCGTGATTAGTTTCCTAAATAAACGCCTGAAAGGTAACTTTAAGTCTTGATATCTGTACTATAACAAATGTTATTGTATTTTATGTGTGATACGACAGATGCATTTATGCTTCTTACTATGTGTTCTGGTCCCTCTTTGAGACTGCACAATAGCCAGTTTATAAAACCCGGACATGTTTGGAGGTTAATGTCAAAAACATTAACAGAGACACCTTCATCCCAAACTGTGTGTGTGCGTGGCTCAGCTGGGTAGCAGTTTGTTTGATTTTGGCTGCCACTGACAAAGTACATTGAACTCGTTCAAAGTGCACCGTTGGCTCGCAGATGGAAAACATGCCCACATACAAGCAAAACTGCTTTTATCATATTATTAGTTCATTATCTGTAAATAAATCATCAACTTGTCCTGTTCTCCTGCACTCATAAATGTACACAGTGAGCATCAGAGGTTGTCATTAAAAGTCTTGCACCTACATGTAGTGAGTGATGTTACGACATCACAGCTAGTGTGGAAAATTCGGGCAAAAACGTTGAATGACGAATTCTCAACAAGATATTAATCAAAGAAAGTTTTATCTATACCTTTTTCGAGCATTAATATTTGCGATGAAACTTGCGAGCGCATATCTTTGTCTGTCTGAACCCCTGCTAAATTAAACATTTGTAAAAATGGTGTTAGACATTACCAGCCTCTCCTCCAGGTGATGACATTACTACACTAAGAATAGCAGTGTCAGAGGCTCAGGGGTCTCTAACACATACCGGCTCCATGGAATCAGAGGGATGTTTGGTCATGCCTTAATCAGTAACCTCCTCGACAAGCAAAAACACAGAATGTCACTCACACACAGAGTGGAAGTCATTCTAAAATCCCATTTATAGTTTCTCTTGTCTTTCTGCTCCGCTGTGGTGCCGACAAATTCATCTCTTGCTCATGACCATTGTGCCAGTATGCACTGTAAGTATTGTAGTAATATTTATTTGCGCTGTCCATTTGGAAAAGCGTCGGCTCTTTGTCATCCATTCGCTATAACGTCAGTATTCTATAGCAATGTCTGCAAAAATATATTAATTGTGTGACCACTCGGGAGGAATAGAAATCAGACACAAGTGAGTTCTACGGGTCGAGCTGATAACAGCGTGTCGGTGCCATCATGACCGCTCAAACAAGACGACAAAACACCTGCAGTTGCTTGGTGGCAGTCCAGAGTTGCCATATGAACTTTACTCTTATAAAAGGTTGCAGAAAACACGCACAGTGGAAACAGGGGCTGATTAAGTGACGTGATAGCAACAGTATGACACAGTAAACAAAATACGATATGGCAAGTCGTTCAATACCAACTTTACAGACAAGGAGCCGGGAGATCTGATATGTGCAGCTATGGATTTTATGCTCCATAGGTTTAACAGAGGGCTTTTACAAGCACAGATGCAGGTTCAACAATAGGAAAGCACACAGCAGAAGGGATAAAGGAGAATGACAAACACCGTCCTTTAGTGAACACTGGAAATGATAAGACAATATATTCATAGTCATTTTAAATGACACTAATGAGACCTTTATACCATAATCAATATTTGTCTGTCAGTTACTGTTTTCCCATTCAAATCTCTCTCCTCCTTTGTGGACAATCATGATGGATAGATGAATAAAGCAGACTGTATGAGTCCTTCCTGCATCGTGTTCCCTTTGCTGTGTTGACACAGCATATACTTTTACAGTATTGATTGAGCAAATGAAAAGATGACAAGACTAGATAGAAAAGTCCAGCCAATGTGATTGATAGTCTGTTCCTCCTCTCAGATCTCACATTTTTCTTCCAGTTGTAACTGAGCAGACTATGAGTGAGCGTACCATCGACGTTTCTCATTTCTGCGTATCAGTTCCAGTTCCTGGGGAGGTTCTCAAGGATCCTACGTCGATGCGAAGGGTTTGTCACTCCTGAAGCGCATAGATCCTCTTCTGTTATACCACTGTGAAGATGTGAAATTGCACTAAATCAAAATGAAAACATTCTGCACGCTTTAGTTTAGTAAAGTTAATAACTTCATAAGTCAAGTAAGTCAACTGAGTGTAGGCACTTACTATGTACGTTATGCAGTCTGTTGTATCTATTAAGTCACTATTCAGTCAAA